>JAUCBJ010000719.1:0-13091 GCA_032718475.1 Nemertoderma westbladi | reverse complement strand
GGTGACCAATCACAACCATCCCCTGTTGATTCAGACATGCTCACTTCCGACGATGACGTAACACCCTGGAATATAAGTAATTCCTTCGACCAACCTGGTCCCTCTGGGATTCAACCCCAGGGCATTGTGAAAAGAAGTCGCTCAAATGAGAAGTCGTTCAGTTGTGATACTTGTGGTAAGGCGTTCGCAAAGAACAGCCACCTACGTGTACACCAACGGATCCACACCGGCGAGCGTCCTTACCAATGCGGTATCTGCAACAAAGGTTTTACTCGACTTAGTACCCTAAAGAAACACAAACGGACCCACAGTGGGGAGAGACCGTATAGCTGTAATGAGTGTCCGAAACGTTTCACTGAACGAAGCAACCTAACCAAGCATAAGCGGACCCATTCCGGGGTGCGGCCGTACGTGTGCGACACGTGTGGGAAATGTTTCACCCAAAGACATCAGGTATCGCGCCACAAATGTATCCGCAGTGGGGAGACTCTGTAACTGTAATTTTTGTAAGAAACGTTTCTCAACTTCCGGTGATATTGTTAGACACAGATAAACTAAAATTTTGTAAGGAGTTAGTTTTAGATTTTTATGATTAAACTTTAAAAGCACTTCGATTATAAGAATAAATTTAAAGAACCAAATATCTACATTATGACTTTGTTATGTGCGTGTGTTTTATCCGAAGTGTGAAAATTATTTGTGTGAAAAATCTATAAAGCTGATTAAATATATAATATAAACCAAGTTTCTTGCAACCTCATTAAGATTTGTACAAGTTTTTGTAGTGGGGTGGGGGGGGGGGGGGGGGGGGGGCATTAAGGGTGTTGCGAATGTCATATATTTGACATCCGCGCGGATGCGGATTTCTAGTAAAACATGCACAACGTTGCCCGAAGTATAGTAAAAAAACTAAAGTTTTCTTCGGCCGTTAGGCAGTGCAGTTCCTCCAGTAATTATACTTTCCCTGAGGAAACTGGTAATCAGTTAACTACCATTAAGGATTCAAGATTCTCACTGGCTGTGGCTAGTCCTCTAAAGTCTAAACCATTGGTGCGGAACAGAAAAAACTAACCCTGTACCATATTCGGGATCGAACCCACGACCTCCGTATAAATGTTAATTGAAGGCAACGGATTTACAGACTACGGCCAACGCATGGGCTCTCTTATACTATATAAATTGCTTAAGGTTTCGATTTCTGCAATCTACGAAAAATATTGACCTTGAATCGATAAAAATTTTTTATAGTCTGTATAAAAGCTTTTGCGACTAAAATTCACATTTTATTTGCAATGCGCTGTTCTTCTACTCCAAACTCATAGAACTGGAGCCGGTGTCTCGAAGTTCCCAAGCTCTCTCGGTACGTCGATTTTCTCACGGGCGGCCGAGGGTTTGGAGAGGATCTCGAAAGTCGGGGCTCGGGCGCCCGAGCGTTCTCGGGGGGGGCGGGGGGGGGGGCGGTCCGAGGCTTTGGGTGCATCCGAGTGTCTCGAAGCTCCCGAGCCCGAGAACACAAGCCGGAGCTCCCGAGCCGGGAGAGTTTGGGAGGTCCGGAATACCCAAGCGCAGTACAATTAGTTTAACTTTTTACCAATCCGGTACTTTGCGAACTACATACATTTAGTACCGGTACTGGATCCCTTGGCTTATAGTCAGAAAGTGAAAGGTAGAGTCTCGGGAGCTCGGGCTTGGGTGCCCGAGCGCTCGGGTTTGGGTGCCCGAGCGCTCGGGTTTGTGCTCGGGAGCTTCGAGACCCTTCCAAAACAAGCACCCGAGCGTTCGGGCGCCCGAGCCCCAGCTCCCGAGAATCCAAGACTCTTCGCATGCTCGGGAGCTTCGAGACACCGGCTCCTGATTAAGTATTTAGATAAGATTCACAAAATCCACACGCCCCGAAGTGTTCAATTCTGGTATACATGTCTTTGCTCTACTGGAATACGCCCAATAAGAGCTATTTTTCCATTTTCTTATCTGACTTAAAATGCGGAAGAATTATAGTTAATTACCGCAGCACTTCTGGGGTACACTCAACGTACTAAAACACCGTGAAACACTGAATTGCACTGATTTACTACGGTACTTGTTTATATAATATTATATTTGATGGTCAATTTACGTATATTTAGTGATGTTATGGAGTTGCCGTTAATATCCGTAAAGACTTAAAGACCGTAAATTATCTTATTTATATCTAACGAGGTAAGCTGTGGTCTGTAAATTAGCGCTCCCGGTTCACAATCAAGTGGTGTGCATGAGCACATATGGACGGTGTTATGCAAAAGGGTGTTAAGCCACAAAAGTTCAATTTGAGATAATCTATGTCAAAGTTTTTAACATCCTGTGTGATCGTTGTTTTATTATCCAGATACTGTTGTGTTTTTATAAGAAAGCGTTTATGGAGATTAAAGTATTTTTCAAGTTAGTATGCTAGAATATAGCATTTTCTCCGAAATATTGATCAAAATGTGGCTTAACACTTTTGAAAAACTTCATATTCGGCAAAACGTTAAATTGTCAAAAGGTGTCATACTGTAGGCCTACTTGCAAAAAGATGTCAAAATATGTCAAGCCACACAATTATTATGTGGATTAAATCTTTTTTGCAATATTTTTTGTGGTTAAACACTCTTTGACTAATCACAAATCCGGATTGTGGCTTAACTTTCTTGTATTTTGAAGGCATTTCTTCGTATTATTGGGCAATAGGATCTCATAAATTAGGTAGATTACACTTTCCTCTATCGAATACCCATTTGCATAACACCGTCCATATGTTATCTGATAGTCCCAAGCCCAACGTGCGTGAGCCTACCAAATTCCTTATTCATGAATCAAAATTGTCCCAAGTCAGTAAATCAGGTCCCACGGTGCATTTCACTCGGGTCCATAATACCACACCCCTAAAAGGTGTGACAAAGTATGATTCTTATTAACAATTTGTTGTATTTGTCATGTATACCTGTCTGTTATCTAGAACACAACACCTAACACGGAACTGTTAATAATATTCCGTAAGTGAACATATTTGTTAGGAATTATATAGCGAAAATCGATCGAATGATACATAACCAACCCAATTCTAGTAAGCCGATATATTTCAGGCTCTCTTACGGGTCATACGCCGCGCTAGCTGATTTATATCTTTTGTTAACACGTTTGGCAAAATTAACCCAGATTTCTGTAATAATAAAATTTGGCGGTGAAAATTATCAAAGTCTTCTAAAAGTCCTTGGGAAGATCATGTCATACAAACATGTAATTAATGTTATCGTTTAATTAATAAATTAGAGGGTGTCTTAATGATTTTATTCTTAATTTTATTGGAAATTTTATTGGAATTTTATTTATGAATAATTTGTATTTTTCCAAATTTATCTCTATTAAGTGTTTTATAGCTCATTTCTGTCTTATAACCTGTATAGATACTTATTCGTTTATTGTTTTGGTTAGATTCAGCCCTTCTCAAACCTGTGGTTTTAGTGAATGGTATTCTTCACATGGGGGGTAAACTGCAAAGTGAAATATAACCCATTATATAACAGCATAAAGTCTGGTATTTTGGTGGAAATATATTTTTCTCCCACGCCTGCCCCTCCCCAAATCATTTCATTAACTAACTTGACATACTGTAGACGATAATTGAAAATGGTTCCACTTTTTCTCATTTTTTAAATTTCAAATAAATCAAATTTGATGCATCCAAATGTTATAATTATATTCCAAATTGTATGTAAAATAATGTAACCATGGCCTACTATAGATACGACCCGCCAAGCTGCTGCAAAGCCCCTAAATTTAGTGGGCCAGTTATTTCTCTTAGATAGAACCCCTGAAACAATAGGTCTACCGCGTCGAAAGTACTTGTCCCTAACTGAAATTATGTCCTCTTTCAGATGAGACACATAAAAATGTATTAGTTCCAATAGTTTTCGAAATATGAGGAATTCCTGGTTCCCATACCATATCAGCACTTTTCGGAATCGATTAAATTACTCAAAATACATCACCCTTCAAGACTTTGGTATAACCATTAAACCAATCTTGTTTGGTTAGTCGAATTAATTATTAGTAATCGAAAGCGAAATTAAAATAAAACCTTCATTGTTTATTTTTTAATAGACACTAAAAGAGCACCAACATTACAAGTAGCTCGAAATTTTCAAATAGCCAAAAGTGGTAATTTGGCCTTATAGTTTGGTATAGTTTGGTACTATAGTAGGTCATGATGTAACGTTATATAGATAGATAGATAGATTTATTTATATATTATGCAAACAATAGAAACCAATACATTAACTCAGTAAAATTATTAATGTATAGTAAGTATTGTCCAACATAACATAAAGGATAACCCCTAAAGCTTTGCAGCTTATTTCCAAGGGGGTCCTTCAAGTTACTTGGTTACCAATACAAACTAAACTAACTACTGTATATAGAATAATTATATAATTTAAACTAAATAAGATACAAGAAATACAAAATTGATCATTATTACTAATTATTGCACATGCACCTATTTAATATTGAACTAAACTAAATACTGCTATATAAGAATTTGCACTGGTCTTGGAGATGGGATTTTACTGCAGACTTAAAGGCATGTTCATTTTTAATATTTTTAATGTTATTCGGTAGGGAATTCCAATTCTTTATTCCATTAAAGAAAAACGTTTCGCTTTCAAAGGATTTACAATTGGGAACATAAAAATTTGATGTGCTGGCTCTGGTGCCGTATGAATGTGTATCACTCAGTTTGGTAAATTTTTGATTTAAGTATTTAGGGCAGTTATCATTGAAAACTTTATGTACATGGTTGAGCCGAAGCTGCTTTACTCTACTGCCTATTTGAATTAAACCAGACTGATTAAAATCTCCAGGGGTTAAATGGTGACGTGGTTTATAATCATTAATAAAACGTACTACCTTGTTTTGAGCTGTTTGCAACCTATTTTTGAGATTTTTAGTTAAGCCTTCATACCAAGATGAACTTGCATAGTCAATATGACATTGAATTAAAGATGAAGAAAGCAACCTACGAGAATTAAAATTTAGGCTATTTTTATGTCGATAAAGAAACTTTAGTCTGCCACTAACTTTTGCAATAATATTTTTAACAATGCTTTCTCCGGATAAACTACAATCCAATTTGGAGCCTAAGTATTTAACTTCTTTTTTATTTTCAATTTTGTGGCCGTTGCTAATTAGTTCAAAGTTTCGGAACTTGTTTAATTTTCTTTTCGAGCCGAATAAAATATTTTCAGTTTTGCCGTAGTGAATTGAAAGCTTATTATCGATGAGCCATTCGTTGCAGGATTCTAGAACTTTGCCTAGTTTTTCACAAATTATGCCCGGGTCCCTGTGAGAAAAGATTAATGCACTATCATCAGCGTATAATATTAGTTTAAAGTCCTGATCTATGCTACTAATCATATCATTTACGTAACATACAAACAGCAACGGCCCTAAGATGCTACCCTGCGGTACTCCACACTTAATTTTCTGAACTGAGGACTGAGTTTTATTTATATCTACAACTTGACCCCTATCTGATAAGTATGACCTGAACCAATTAATTGAGCCCACACCCGTAAGATCTAGTTTTCCTAGTAATATTTCGTGATCAACCGTGTCAAAGGCCTTCTGTAAATCTAACATAACCATACCGGTATACAATCCCTTCGCGTTGTTACACCTAATATTATCCGTCAAATTGATTAGACAACTATCTGTAGAGTAAGATTTACGGAAGCCAGATTGAAATTCGTATATTAAATTGAGTTTGTTAAGATGGAACTCTAGCTGAGTGTACACTGAACGTTCAAGAATTTTGGATACAATACTTAACACACTCATGGGCCTGTAATTACTGGTTTCTAATTTACTGTTCTTTTTAAATATTGGAACAACCTTCGCCAATTTAAGATCATCCGGGACTACATTTTCTAAAATTGAGTAGTTAATTATGTAAGTAATAGGAATCTTTAGCACTTCCGCACCATCCTTAAGTAACCTTGCTGGAATCTGGTCCAGTCCAGTACTTTTAGATGACGAAATACTGACAAGATTTTTCAATACATAAGCTTCTGAGACAGGCTGTAAAAATAACTTTGGAGAATTCTTAACCTTTTCCGAGTAAAATTTGTTTAGTATTTCCGAATTTAGACTGTATTTATTTTTAGCAATTGGCAATTTTTGGACAAGATTCGAGGCTACATTAATGAAATAGTTATTGAATAAATTACTTATAATCTTAGGCTCATGAATGAGCTCCCCGTTTTCCTGCAAGACTATATTCGATTTTGAATTTGTGCTTTTATACCCTAAAGATTTTAATGTCGTCCAAAGTGATTTTGGATTATCCTTATTTTCATCAATTTTGTTGTACAAAAATTCGGATTTCGCTTTTTTAATTTCACGCTGTACTAAGTTCCTTAACCTACAGTAATTATTATAATCAGCTAAAATACCATATTTTCTAAATCTATACAATAAGCAATCCCTATCCTTTATAACCTTCAGAATATTAGCAGTCATCCACGGTTCTGTTCTTTGTTTTAAGTGAACTTCTTTAATGGGTGCTACAGAATCAAGAGCGTTCAAAAATAAATTTTTAAAAATTGCATAAGCAAGGTTAATATTAGCTGCCTTAAAACATGGTTCCCAGTTGGAGTTAGTTAAAATATTTATAAATTGTTGCTTACTGTAGTTATTTAAAGACCTAATTTTGACAGTATTATGTTCCCCAAAAAAAGACTTTTGAGATTTCCTTGTACAAAAAACAATAAAGTGATCACTTAAACCTATAGATAAAACACCAGACTGAGATACAATATCACTATTATTAATAACAATATGATCTAGTAGGGTGGAAGTTTTACTTGTAATTCTAGTTGATTCACTTATTATTTGTTTTAAACCAAATAAATTCAGAACACTTTGATATTTTCTACAAATAGCTGAGGCTTTTTGATGAAAACAAATATTAAAATCTCCTAATAAATAAATTTCACAGTCAAACCTAAGATTCACTAAGATTTTATTTTCTAGATTTTCTAAAAAATTATCTTGTTTTGGCGGCCTGTAAACGCTAGCGATAATAATTGGTTTAGTTTTTGGTAGTAAAAGTTCGAGCAGTGAAATCTCATCGCAAGTCTCTAATTCTTCTCTACGATTAAAAGCTAAGTCATTCCTGATGTACATACACACCCCACCTCCAGCCCTATTCCTATCCTTGCGTACAATTACATAGTTATTAATGTGTACCTCACCGTCAGAAACAGTATCATCCAGCCATGTTTCGGAAATTGTGATTATTGCGGCGTTCGTTTTAACTGATAGAATTTTAAGTTCCGATATTTTTGGAAGCAAAGATCGCACGTTTAGATGTAGAAAATGTAAGCCTTTTCTCTTAAAATATTGGAAGGTATCACCCTCGGCCTCACTTGGTTGTTGCAAGGGTGAGGCGATAGGTTCGTCAAGTTCGTTATCTAAGGAATCTTCAAAAAATGGGAGTTCAGATAGAATACAACTGTTACAAAAATAAATTGGGCTGTTACTGTTTCTGAGGGTGGAATATTTATTTAAAGACCTACGGTAGCACAATTACAGTGCCCTCTATAGCGAATTTCAGGGTTTTTATGTGCTTTTCCCCTACCTTCCTTTTTGTTTTTGTCTTGGTTTTTCTGTTTCTTGTGATTTCTTACTCTGTAAAAATTACAGCTATCATTATGATGCGTTTTAAGTAGATACCTCATAATCCTATGTAACCTACCTAATCCAATTATACCATTCAGTATGTAGACACATGACCACTCCTGGGATTTCCCTATCAACTTCTCCCAACCTTATAACCCAACCTGCAACCATATATTTGTACTTTAGATTGACAGCTTACAACTAACTCGGTGTACTTTCCCTATCACAATTACCTTACGTTATACAGTACATACATACACGTTAACCTTTCTGGGATTCACCTATCAGGTATTCCCCTTTAAAACTTATATATATATATATATAGACCCCCACCTTTTCCTGTTAGTTGCCAGTACATAGTCTGATGCAGACCGGTAGGTCGAAAACGTTTACTATTGTATCTTTATCTAATATAATATAACCAGCTAAAGACCCTCAATACTTTATTTTTTCTATCATCTTTACACTATGCTGCTATTACACTATGTAGCTCAGTTGGTAGAGCGCCGGGCCTGCAATCTATTGGTTGTGGGTTCAGCCCCGCCAGGGTCCACTCAGCCTTTCATCATTTCAATATGAAAAACGCGGACCCCCCCCCCCCCCCCCCCCCCCCCACTATAAGCCAAGGTCGTATAACCGAACGCGATGGTGCGGTTATGCCAAGGTCGTATAACCGAACGCGAGGGTGCGGGTATGCCAAGGTCGTATAACCGCACGCGAGGGTGTTTGTATGCCAAGTTCGTATAACTGAACACGAGGGTGCGTGTATGCCAAGGTCGTATAACCGAATGCGATGGTGCGGGGATGCCAAGGTCGTATAACCGCACGCGAGGGTGCGGGTATGCCAAGGTCGTATAACTGAACGCGAGGGTGCGTGTATGCCAAGGTCGTATAACCGAATGCGATGGTGCGGGGATGCCAAGGTCGTATAACCGAACGCGAGGGTGCGGGTATGCCAAGGTCGTATAACTGAACGCGAGGGTGCGTGTATGACAAGGTCGTATAACCGAATGCAAGGGCGCTGGTATGACAAGGTCGTATAACCGAACGCGAGGGTGCGTGTATGACAAGTTCGTATAACCGAACGCGAGGGTGCGGGTGTAAAAAGGTCGTATAACCGAACGCTAGGGTGCGTGTATGCCAAGATCGTATAACCGAATGCAATGGTGCGGGGATGCCAAGGTCATATAACCGAACGCGAGGGTGCGTGTATGCCAAGGTCGTATAACCGAACGCGAGGGTGCGTGTATGCCAAGGTCGTATAACTGAACGCGAGGGTGCGGGTATGCCAAGGTCGTATAACTGAACGCGAGGGTGCGTGTATGCCAAGGTCGTATAACCGAATGCAATGGTGCGGGGATGCCAAGGTCGTATAACCGAACGCGAGGGTGCGTGTATGCCAAGGTCGTATAACCGAACGCGAGGGTGCGTGTATGCCAAGGTCGTATAACTGAACGCGAGGGTGCGTGTATGCCAAGGTCGTATAACCGAATGCAAGGGCGCTGGTATGACAAGGTCGTATAACCGAACGCGAGGGTGCGTGTATGACAAGTTCGTATAACCGAACGCGAGGGTGCGGGTGTAAAAAGGTCGTATAACCGAACGCTAGGGTGCGTGTATGCCAAGGTCGTATAACCGAACGCGAGGGTGCGTGTATGCCAAGGTCGTATAACCGAACGCGAGGGTGCGTGTATGCCAAGGTCGTATAACTGAACGCGAGGGTGCAGGTATGCCAAGGTCGTATAACCGCACGCGAGGGTGCGGGTATGCCAAGGTCGTATAACTGAACGCGAGGGTGCGTGTATGCCAAGGTCGTATAACCGCACGCGAGGGTGCGTGTATGCCAAGGTCGTATAACCGAATGCAATGGTGCGGGGATGCCAAGGTCGTATAACCGAACGCGAGGGTGCGTGTATGCCAAGGTCGTATAACCGAACGCGAGGGTGCGTGTATGCCAAGGTCGTATAACTGAACGCGAGGGTGCAGGTATGCCAAGGTCGTATAACCGCACGCGAGGGTGCGGGTATGCCAAGGTCGTATAACTGAACGCGAGGGTGCATGTATGCCAAGGTCGTATAACCAAACACGAGGGTGCGGTTATGCCAAGGTCGTATAACTGAACGCGAGGGTGCGGGTATGCCAAGGTCGTATAACCGAACGCGAGGGTGCGGGTATGCCAAGGTCGTATAACCGCACGCGAGGGTGCGGGTATGCCAAGGTCGTATAACCGAATGCAATGGTGCGGGGATGCCAAGGTCGTATAACCGAACGCGAGGGTGCGTGTATGCCAAGGTCGTATAACTGAACGCGAGGGTGCGTGTATGCCAAGGTCGTATAACCGAATGCAATGGTGCGGGGATGCCAAGGTCGTATAACCGAACACGAGGGTGCGTGTATGCCAAGGTCGTATAACTGAACGCGAGGGTGCGGGTATGCCAAGGTCGTATAACCGAACGCGAGGGTGCGGGTATGCCAAGGGCGTATAACCGAACGCGAGGGTGCGTGTATGCCAAGGTCGTATAACCGAATGCAATGGTGCGGGGATGCCAAGGTCGTATAACCGCACGCGAGGGTGCGGGGATGCCAAGGTCGTATAACCGAACGCGAGGGTGCGGGTATGCCAAGGTCGTATAACTGAACGCGAGGGTGCGTGTATGCCAAGGTCGTATAACTGAACGCGAGGGTGCGGGTATGCCAAGGTCGTATAACCGAACGCGAGGGTGCGGGTATGCCAAGGTCGTATAACTGAACGCGAGGGTGCGTGTATGCCAAGGTCATATAACCGCACGCGAGGGTGCGGGTATGCCAAGGTCGTATAACTGAACGCGAGGGTGCGTGTATGCCAAGGTCGTATAACTGAACGCGAGGGTGCGGGTATGCCAAGGTCGTATAACCGAACGCGAGGGTGCGGGTATGCCAAGGTCGTATAACTGAACGCGAGGGTGCGTGTATGCCAAGGTCGTATAACCGCACGCGAGGGTGCGTGTATGCCAAGGTCGTATAACCGAACGCGAGGGTGCGGGTATGCCAAGGTCGTATAACTGAACGCGAGGGTGCGTGTATGCCAAGGTCGTATAACCGAACGCAATGGTGCGGGTATGCCAAGGTCGTATAACCGAACGCGAGGGTGCGGGTATGCCAAGGTCGTATAACTGAACGCGAGGGTGCGTGTATGCCAAGGTCGTATAACCGCACGCGAGGGTGCGTGTATGCCAAGGTCGTATAACTGAACGCGAGGGTGCGGGTATGCCAAGGTCGTATAACCGAACGCGAGGGTGCGGGTATGCCAAGGTCGTATAACCGAACGCGAGGGTGCGGGTATGCCAAGGTCGTATAACCGAACGCGAGGGTGCGTGTATGCCAAGGTCGTATAACCGCACGCGAGGGTGCGGGTATGCCAAGGTCGTATAACCGAACGCGAGGATGCGGGTATGACAAGGTTGTATAACCGCACGCGAGGGTGCGTGTATGCCAAGGTCGTATAACCGAACGCGAGGGTGCGGTTATGCCAAGGTCGTATAACCGCACGCGAGGGTGCGGGTATGCCAAGGTCGTATAACCGAACGCGAGGGTGCGGGTATGCCAAGGTCGTATAACTGAACGCGAGGGTGCGTTTATGCCAAGGTCGTATAACCGCACGCGAGGGTGCGGGTATGCCAAGGTCGTATAACTGAACGCGAGGGTGCGTGTATGCCAAGGTCGTATAACTGAACGCGAGGGTGCGGGGATGCCAAGGTCGTATAACAGAACGCGAGGGTGCGGGTATGCCAAGGTCGTATAACTGAACGCGAGGGTGCGTGTATGCCAAGGTCGTATAACCGAACGCAATGGTGCGGGTATGCCAAGGTCGTATAACCGAACGCGATGGTGCGGGTGTAAAAAGGTCGTATAACCGAACGCTAGGGTGCGGGTATGCCAAGGTCGTATAACCAAACGCGAGGGTGCGGGTATGCCAAGGTCGTATAACTGAACGCGAGGGTGCGTGTATGCCAAGGTCGTATAACCGAACGCAATGGTGCGGGTATGCCAAGGTCGTATAACCGAACGCGATGGTGCGGGTGTAAAAAGGTCGTATAACTGAACGCGAGGGTGCGTGTATGCCAAGGTCGTATAACCGAACGCAATGGTGCGGGTATGCCAAGGTCGTATAACCGAACGCAATGGTGCGGGTGTAAAAAGGTCGTATAACCGAACGCGAGGGTGTGTGTATGCCAAGGTCGTATAACCGAACGCGATGGTGCGGGTATGCCAAGGTCGTATAACCGAACGCGAGGGTGCGGGTATGACAAGGTCGTATAGCCGAACGCGAGGGTGTGTGTATGCCAAGGTCGTATAACCGAACGCGAGGGTGTGGGGATGCCAAGGTCGGTCTTAAGTGAACTCTTAGATTAATGGAATTGTTTGGAATGTATTCTAGGTGCTTTTTATGGCAGACCCAACTGTTCTCGTACATGTGTACGCGCTTTTGAAGACCTTTAGGTTAGTTCTGGCAGTTGGACCTACGGACCTACAGCAGTACCGGTTCTGGCAGTTGGGCCTACTGACCTACAGAAGTACCGGTTCAGGTTTACCGGTCGACCGGTACTTTCAACTTTATTGCTTACTGCAATAAAGTCAATGACTGTTATTGTACGCGCTTTTGAAGACCTTTAGCAGTTTAACCTGCCAAAATTTATATGTCTTTTGGTTTATAAATATACTTTAGAAGATGACAAATACTTAATACCAATAAACACAACATTAGCAGAAGCCAGCCTAGTGCGCGTCCATTCACCCGCTGGATAGTCCCGGGAGACTGGATTCTGAGGGCTTAGATTATTATTGCAGTGTAAGCTTACTGTACTGTATTATTCGATTGATCGTTAATAATTAATTTCTGACTAATATTATTTACTTTCGGGAAATATTAACAGTTCCTTTAGGACGTGGCGCTCTATCTAAGTAAACAGAGATATGACTTATACTAATCACAACGGTAAGTCGGTAAGGCTTAAGATTCACGTATGAGGCGCATTCTTTAGGAAATGCTTAGTTATCAATCACAATCATGCACACTACCGGTAACACACAATACTGCTCACTAATTTGCCGACCGTCAATGAATTTTATCATATATAAAGCGAACAGCAACTGACTCATGTAGGGCTTATCAAATAGCATTAAATTCACTACAAACCACAACAATATAAGTCGCAATCGCTATAACGATATGATATGAATTGAATTGATAACAGTCATACGCTCTATAATTTAAGCCTACTAATGTTTCTTCTAAAAGTATGAAACGAATTGACTCTAGAGCCGTTGTTCCTGGCCTAGATAGCAACAACAACAAAGTATCAAGAAAAAACAGTAAGACTGAACACTCTCCTTATGATCGACCGAAAAGCTACATG
>JAUCBJ010000718.1:0-30225 GCA_032718475.1 Nemertoderma westbladi | reverse complement strand
ATTCTAGAGTTATTGGCTAGCTCTGGTATGTAAAGTAGAACTCATTTTTAAAATAGGAGTTAATAATTTATTTTTAAGCAGCAAAAGCAGGAAGCAAAAATACAATTTTTGGTTTAATATTTTTCTGTATTGTTATTTTTCTGTGTTTCAACTTAGTATAAAAAAAACAGCCAAAGCAAAACACTTAATAGGTAAGACAGACTATGGAAATATAAAGGTGAGGAAGCTGAGTCTGAAACTTGGTCTCCTGAGTTAGTAGAATTAGTTTGGGTACGCGGACAGGCACTCGGAATAGCTAATGATAGATCCTTTCCAGCCAATAACGACTCAACAATCAGCTGCAATTCTTTCGGTTTGTCAATGGCAGTCATATGACCGGCTCCCTTTATCATAAACAATTGTATACCATCCCATTTATCCACAAAACCAATGACCTGCTTGTCTTGAAATATTCTCTGCTGCTTGCTCAACTTCTTCCTGCCCAGAGATCGGATAAACTCCCAACAAGCTCCTATTGGCACTGCTATATCGGCATTACCACAGTAGTGGCCAATCACCAAGCCCCTTTCAATCAAAGGCATGTAGAACTCAACCATAGACGACCACTCACTTTTGAACTGCACATTTACCCACTTATTCCCTTCAAACCAGGGGCCCTGTGAGGGCGGTATGTTTAGACTCTGTCTAACATCTTGCCTCGACATATACCTCTGAATGTGTTCGAATCCAACGCAAGGCACTACTAATCGATATGCTGGCCAATCGAAAATCATTTCCTCGATCACTTTATTATCACCTTTGTCGTAAATACCTTCCATTGTCAACGCTTTTTCTACAGCTCTGACAATGTGATGCCTAAGATCCATTTCTTCCATGTTATTAATTACCGATTCAAGTTCATCGGGATGTTTTTCGAACAAGTAATCTGTATTAAGCCTGTAATTACTATCTTTAAATAATTTGTATACTTCATCATGGTTTTTGAATGCTTTGCTTGTGTAATTTCTCTCCCACATTAAGTATTGTGTATCAAAACTAGCTTCAGGTTTATCGCATGGTTTGTTTATGTTGTACTCATTAATTCCTCTAGTATTGGCTTTGATACAGAGGTAGGCATCATAACAATCTGGCCCGGGGCACAACCGCCTCCAAACCTTCCAATCCTCCGAGTCGATCAATCCGTTATGATAAGCGAAGTCCCCAAGCGCATTGTCGCATATTGTATAGTCATCGGATACAGGGTTGCCTAGCAACAACCCTTCTATGTTAGATGTCCATGATTTAGCCGTAGCTGGGAGCTGTTCAGTTACCATGGCGATGTTGGAGTTCACTCGCGTGTCGAGCAGAACGTTTAGAAGTACAGGAAGATAGTTTCCCGCGAAACTCTCCCCACTAAAATAAATATTGTTGTCATGGAAACGTGGATGTTTCAGAAAGAAACTTCCGAGTGATTCTGCATTCAGTGCTGCAGTTTCTGTGTCTGAAAAGACGGAGTTGCTCTCTTCTCGAAGTGGGTACGAGAAACCCACACCAGGGGGCGCATCTATGTAAAGCAAACTCGCGAATTGAGTCCATCGGTGGGGGTTGAGAACTAGTTGATCATTTTTATCGATGCGGTATGGCCCATTGCCATGGAATAGACCAATCATTGAGCTGAGCCCAGGGCCTCCATTGTACCAGATAATCAATGGGTCTATTGAGGGGGTCCCTTCAGATTCAACTAGGTAGTAATGAAGAAAAGATTGGTCACCGGTTGCTAGGTAACCAGAGTAGTTTGGAGACTGTAACACTGAGAATCCAGGGAGCTGGTTTACTCTATCTTCCTCAACGTCACTCATTGCTCTGGATGCATACATTAATGATATCATAACCAAGGATTTAAACATTAATAATGATATAGCCATTATGCTGGAATTTTAAAATATGTTACGTTGGTTCCGCCCACATAATTTCATCCTCTGCAATATATTATATAAGCTATAGTTAGTCATTAGTTGTTGAATAAGTCGTCAGTTGGCTGTTACAGCATTGTCAATAATTATAATGTACTGACTTATCAATAGCTGGACTATAAGGGCCGAAATCACTAAATGTATCATTACCCAATAACATTACTTGTACTTAAGTGTACAAAATTTAAATTAAAATTAAATACAGTATAATTATTTTTTACTTGGTACAAGTAGAACTTTTTTCACCATTCTCGAGATATTTTATTTACCGGGCGTCAGCGAAGTTCATAAAGTCGAGATAATACTGAAAGTAAATGTTCTACGATACCTGTCTCTCCCAGTTGTGACTTTTAATGCAGTGAGGTGTTACACTAAGTCAATTACTTTCACTTTCACATGACAAATTCTCACATGCAGTGCTCAACTGTGACATCTCGGCACAAACTTACTGCGCCAGAATAGGATTATAACTTCAGGGATAATGACTGTAGAAAGGGTCTAATGCCACGGTTAACAAAAACAGTTTCTATTTATATGGTCATTTCATCCTCACGGATGTCTTCAGTAAATAAATTAAAATAACATTAAAACACAATTTATAAACCTAAATTATCTACAGTCATTATCCCTGAAGTTATAATTATGGATACGCCACGAACGGCATCAGTTCGACTTCTTTCCCATTTAAGAATAGGATTAATGGGATTGGCCAGTGAATAGACGGACCAGTCAACTAGTTTCATCAGATATACAAAGATCGCGTAGCATTTCAAAGCAAAGCCGGCAAGTATTACATAACAGCCGAAGCGCTGCAAATTGTCTCCGTTGATTTTCATGTTTAGCAGTCTGCAAAAATATTCCACGGTGAAATTTTTGAGGGTATTTTCTGAATGACTACTTAACCAACTGCTTCAGGAAAAAGCAACAATGGTTTTAGCTCAGTCTAGTTGTTCTTTACTCTTTCTTACTGCGGGTCTTCTCCACAATAAACAGTTAAATAGTGTATATTTAGCATATTGTACTTTAACCACCTGCATCAGCTTTATTTTTTGTTTATGGAATATATTTTAGATATCCTTAGAACCGTCTTAATATTCAAATTCCGTATGTAAAAACTGTTTCAATTTTACCACGAAGTCCGTAGATATTATCATAATTCTAAGGTATTTATTTTAAGACGTAAATTGACAAAATTCGGATATTTTTCGAACTATATTCTAGAATATCGATTATCATTTTAGTTATGCATTTAAAACACATTTCGACACTCATGGAGGTTGTTCTAATGAAATCTATATTCCAAAAACGAAAACTAAAGTCAGGTAGTATTGCAAAATATATATATTGAAAACGGCCTAGTAGCGATATAAATCGAATAATTAATAATTAGTGGACAGGCCACCAGTAGTAGTAGGAAACAGTGTCAAACTATCATCATACCAAATCTCATAACATTTGAAAAACAAAATATGGGAACGGTACGGTGGAGTCTCCGACCTGGTAAAAATTATTTTTACATTAATTAAATTTCAAGTGTTGAGCGAAACATTGGTGCCCCACAAACAATATCTAACTTAAATATATACTCGCATACCCTGGATGCAAAACTTATTTTCTGTCAGCCTCTCCAATTCTGTTGTTGCTAGGCAACAACCATCTGGTTCAAATAAAGAGAGGCAGAATAAGGGTGACGTTTTTTGGGAGTGTAATGATTGGATGGGGGTGTGGAGGGATTGTAGCAGGGCATATGTGCCGTATATGGGGGGGAGGGGGGGGGGGGGATTTTAGCAGTACATATTTGCCGTAGATAAGTGCTATTTATACTATTTGAAAATTAATTAATAAAATTATTGGGAAATGTTTTCAAGTCGTTGTAGCCGATCGCAAATCCTATCTCAGCGAATTAATATCAAATATCAATTAAAGGGGAAGGAGCAGGTTACAGTGGCACGTTTTTCCAACAAAAAGTAAAGTAAAGTCAATAGAACATGTTACACTTTTATTATTGGGAGCAATCAGCTGTTAAACATAGTCCACGTCCACACTACTACTAATGATATATACTGGTAGGTGGTACCTCCTGCGTGTGCTCAGGCTCTTACCGCATCTCATGTCCTTCGATAAGATGATATTTATTCAAATAGTGGGGGGGGGGGGGGGGGGGTTCTGGACGCAATTCCAGCGGAAAATTGACGCAAATAACAGCTGATCACCTTCAAAAAATAAAACTGTACCCTGTTCGATTGACTTTGGCTTATTGTTTTGGTTAGAATAACGTGCCACTGTAACCTGTTCCTTTCCCTTAATAGATAATTAAAATCGAGGCGAGATTGCTTCGCCGAGATGGGATTTGCGAACCCCCATCCCTTCTCTCGCCGTTTATATTTATTAATGTTCCTATTAAATTTCATTCTTCATCCATGGCTATTTTACAGGGTCAATGACCTATCAACAAAATAACATCCATTCATTCACATTAAAAAAGTAACCATTTTTGGACTTCAGACACTGAGAAACAATGACATATTAATTGTGCAACTGATATTATAGGATTGTATCGTGAATGTACCTTCATTCCATTGGATGACAGGGAGGTGTGTACTGTACAAGATGAACCACAACCAATCCCAGGGTAGCACAGAACACGCCATTGGGAGTAATAACCTCCATACGTCATCATTTACCACAGCCAATTCCGTATCAGATAGAATATAAATGTGATGGAGTGTTGTTAGTTGGTCTTAGAACAACGCAATCATTTCAATAATTTAAACAATAACGTAAAGATAAACAAACATATTTATAATGTCATTCAACAATTTTCTAAAAGATAATCTCTTTACTTGTTTTATTGACTTACATACACATATTGCATAGCAATAACAGGGGTGTATATAATAATTATTAAACATTAAGTAAAAATACCCGTACCCGTAGGTATTTCAAGATTGATATATAATTTGTTTGGGAATTCCAACAGCATTATGAAGCCCGAGTTCTTACAGGTGAAGGTTAACGGTTCATCGGTTTCGTCACATAAACCCCAAACAACACCTCCCCTTCAAACCGTTATACACCATTTAGAATACTTTCCTGTTTTTATGATTATATTGGCGTATACTTCTGTGTTTGGCACCTACGCCGCGGCTGTGTATTTCGGACATGTCCGTAAATTTATCCCTTACATCAGCGACACAGCGGCCTTCCCGCCGGAGATGTGCTTCTTCACTGCATCTATGAACCTTGTCGCTGTTTTTATTATCATCAGCGGTTATATACGAAACAAGGAACTTTCTATGCTAATGGGCGAGATTCCAAACAAATATTCTCGCCTCATTAACATTCATTTTACTTGTATTTTTTTAAGCAGCTCGGGTCTTTTCCTTCTCTCGTCTTTCCAGGATAAAAACGTCCGCCCGGTTCATGTAACCGGCGCCGCTGTTCTCTTTGTCTCGGCGGAGGTAGCCAACGCTTGCGATCTTTATCTCTCCTCCCGTCTCGGGTTACACGTAACCAATTACAAATCGTTTTACGCGAAGTTTGTCATTCTGGTTCTATCGATATCCGGGGCCCTTACTTACGGAACTTTTGAGATCGTAAAGAACGTGTTGTCCGATTACGCTCCCGTCCACCCCGACTACGGACCTATGGTGTTGGTGTGCAGTAACATTAGTGCAGCCGGCGAATGGACAGCAGTTCTTACTATCCTTCTGTATTATATAACTCTGTGTGGAAGTTTCAAAGCACTGCAATTAAATTTGGAAGTAAAGAAAGAAAATTAACAATACAATAATTTTTGAGGATTTTTTAAAATTATTATTGATTACATTGAACTAATTTAATAATTTCATTATCTTAAAATCCGTAAATTTGCAAATAAGTACAAATTATATGCCAGGCCGGCCATCTAATGTTGAAATATTTTTGCGGAACTTCGTATAGGGGTATTTAGTTTTTGTTGTTGGGAATATCTCCTTTTTTTCACCAACCCAACTTAATTTAAACAAAATCGTGATTTTTCACTCCATCTTATATACATCGATTCAGTGGTGCTGAATTTTATTTTTCTTTGTAAATTTTTGACAATTTTGCGTGATGCACAAGCTTTGCCGCAGATTTGTAATTTTATCAGTTATATTTTTTTAATCCTCGACAGGCCTAAATAAATTATTATTAATTTTAATTTAAAGTATTTTTTTAGTAAGTTTGCCCGGAAGGTATAGGTAGGCCTATACTTTACAAGTGATTATAGTTGCTGGAACAAGATTTGATTCGTAAATTGAATTATTATGTAACGCCATGCATCACTAGACAGGGGGATATCACGCTAGAGGCGCCACTTTTTAACGGCTCTCGTGGGCCTCTCACGTTACAAGAATGGCGGCGGCCTCCGTAAGCAGTAATTGACCCCCATAGGTCATAAGGCGCTAATCTAAGAAATGTGGTGTTATTTCGAACATTTGCCTCTTAACTAAGGGCCTACCACATACATACTACTAAAAAAGGAAACTGAAAGTAGTATCGTATGGTCCATGTTTTATGTAAGTAATCCGTGCAGATTACATTATATAATATAATTTATTCGTAGAATATCATATTATAGTAATATACTGTAATTAATAAGACTAACAAATGAATGATTTGTACAATTAAAATTATGTGTATGTATTTTGTTTGATTAATATTATCAATGTAATGATTATTGTTAATATAATAATTACAAATTAGTGTTATTATAATAATGTTTGCAGGTTTTGTTTCTTATTTTTTCTATATTGTTGTGCTCTGTTTCTGGCTTTCCAGGTACTTAGCGGTGCATTGCTGCATTTGATTATATATTTAGCGAAGATAAAAATGAATTGATTCCAAACGTTGAGATTATGAAACTTAACCAATTTTTCGGTTCGTATAAGCCATGGGAAGTGGTCCATCTTTATGGTATGGCGGTGCAGTAGTGGTGCACCTCATGGTTCAGTAGTGGTGCCCCTCATGGTTCAGTAGTGGTGCACCTCATGGTGCAGTAGTGGTTCACCTCATGGTGCAGTTGTAGTGGTGCACCTCATGGTGCAGTTGTAGTGGTGCAATGGTGCAGTAGTTGTGCACCTCATGTTTCAGTAGTGGTGCCCCTCGTGGTTCAGTAGTGGTGCCCCCCATGCTGCAGTAGTGGTGCACCTCATGGCTCAGTTGTAGTGGTGCACCTCATGGTGTAGTTGTAGTGGTACACCTCATGGTGCAGTAGTGGTGCATGCACCTCATGGTGCAGTTGTAGTGGTGCAATGCTGCAGTAGTGGTGCACCTCATGGCTCAGTTGTAGTGGTGCACCTCATGGTGTAGTTGTAGTGGTACACCTCATGGTGCAGTAGTGGTGCATGCACCTCATGGTGCAGTTGTAGTGGTGCAATGGTGCAGTAGCGGTGCACCTCATTGGCAACACCACCTCTCTACCTTTCAATCCGAGCGCTTACGACAATACGGCTAGCTGATCGGTGATCAACTAGCACAACAATCACACGGTGGATCAGCGTTTTAGCGACTTTGTGTGATGTAGCTATGGCAACCTCCTGGTTGGTGGCTCGTGGCAGACATTGAGGTTTGAATGGTGGCCAGTCACACCTTCTCATTCTCAAGGACATTTGACAATTGACATTGGACAATTGATAGTGTGTAGCTGACCGGTTCGGGTGTGCTTTGGAGCGGCAGTGACGGAGTCTGGAGAGAGGCGCTGCACTAGTGTGGTCCTGCTCTGGAAGACTGGCAGATGATTTGTACTGTATGTTATGTATAGGCCTAATACATCAAGAAAGTAAACAAACCAATCAGTTTATGTATCTTAAAATCGTTTATTAGCGAAATGATCTCCCGAATTATTTTACTAGTTTATTAATTCCAACGTTATGGAATTATATTAGAAATATTTATGTAATTCATATCTTTTTAAAATCAATTCTATGAAAGAAATACTCAAAAGGGAAAATTATTAACACCAGGAAACACCAACTAACCGCATAATCAGTAATTTATTTTACCTAATAAATAGGCTGCTTGTTCCTTTATACATATTGGGAGGTCCGGCTCCAGGGATATACGTTGCTTTCTTGTAAGGCGATAAAACCTATAACGCAAACTGAATTCATCGAATTCTAATTATTGAGTCGAGTTAAAAATAGAAGCACCCTGGGTATTTCGACTTCCTTTTGGTATCTGGCTGTCTCATTTGTTTTCATTTTATTGTCTTAATATTTTTTATTCTTTTAAGTAAGGTGACCGACCATAATAAATTCTTTCCAAACCTTGACATGGCTAATAAACGGTGCTGCACGATGAAGTAAGTAAAAATACCGCGAACGAAGCGAGCGAATTTTTTTGGTGTTTTTGTGTGTTATTAATGTGTTTTTTTGAAATAGAGTACCGATAACTCTAACCTTAACATAATCCTTCTTAATAATCCATAAACCCGGGACAAAAGCGAGATATTTGATCTAAAATATTACGTGTCCCAAGAGAAACACTTGGGACACTGGGACAAGCCACTCAAAAACGGGACAGTCCCGTCCAAAGCGGGACGTATATAATGGGGGGTCACCTTACTTCTAAGTTTATCTGTTTTTCTTCGTGAGCAAGGGTTCATCTCCCCCTCAGCCATGCTTCCTTAAATGGTCGCCTAAATGAGTTCTAATGTGGGGCGAGACACGTAGTCGGCGAGCCTTGCCATACGATTTCATATAGGCTCCAATGGGGCATGTCCGACTGTCTGGTAAATTATTGAACGTGAATTTCTCGGCATCGCTGATTCGGAATTGAACCAAACTTAGTAGATATAAGTAGTAGAGGGGAAGTTTAGAAAATTTGTGAAGTTTGGTGAAAAATCCAACAGTCTGACGTCAGCTACGACAGATTATGTGCGTTTTACAAAATGTTAAATTTCTCAGGAATGCCTCATTTTTCAGAACTGAAATTTTGGTTACTCGTAGATAATCATGAAGTTTATCTTTTACGAAATTGAAAAGTTAAGACATTTCATTGATCCGCTAGAGACTCGGGAATAATTGCGCAGTATAAAACTGTAATACCTTCATTGGCCAGCTCGTTACCTCGAGCGGTGTTGGCTCAGTGGATAAGGCATTGGACTAGCCATCCAAAGGGATCTTCTCGCTCTGGTTTGAATCATATCTGTGGCAAAGCTTATTTTGCACGTTTTTTATATTAATTCTTTAAAGCCAACAATAATTACTAGAATTAAACCAACTTTGTTATTATGTATGCGTCTATTAGAAGTTTAGAAATAATCTGATTTTTTATCAAAATAAGACTGTCTGACACTCGGTACCGGTATTTCAGACTTTTGATAAAAACTGAAATAAGTCGTTCAATCAAATAATGAATTAAACCAAACTTGTACGTATCAGTCCATTAAAAGTTTAGAAAGTATCTGAAGTTTGGTCAAAAATAAATCAGTCGGTACTGGTGGTTTCAGACTTTGTATAAAAACTGAAATAAGTCGGGCAATTGCAGTTCAGACTTTTTGTAAAAACCGAAATAAGTCGGGCAATTGCTGATTAAATTAAACCAAAATTTGTACGTATGCACTCTCGTGCTGCGCGAAGTCCCAACGAACGTGTATTACTTAGTTACCTCTGGCCAATATCTTATAAACAGCATGTTGCATTGTAGCTGCTTTTAAGAATTCTATAAAGTCTTCCCAATAAAATCGCGTCGCCACAAATCCCTACGAATTTCGTGAGATTATCGCGAGATTATCGCGAGGTAGATATAAAAGCCACATTGTCCTAGTTCTGGGGGACCGCACTAAGGGATAAATTGCGAGACTTTGTGCTCTACTTTTTAACTAACTATTTTATTCTCCCTTTTTTATATAAGATAATAATATAGGCCTATCGTGTCCATAGAGAGATCTATAGGCCATGTAGCCGAAATTGACTTGGTAATTAATTAGCCCAGTCAATCTAGGCATAAAGAGGGCAGATAATTTTTTATATATTTAAAAATTGAATGTTACTTTACTACTACGATCGGCATGCTGCATTGCAGCTGCATTATATATATATTACATGTAGAGATGTTTATGGTAGCTAGTGAGTAATGAAAGGTGGGATGAGGTTTTCTAACTATTATTTATAGTAAATTATAAGTGAAAACGCTTTGAGACCTAAACTGTAGTAGTTCACCGCTATAAGAAGCGTTTATCATTTTATCAGTTCCTATGGTTAAACAACTTATTTCCTTTTCTAGAAAAAAACTTGCTGTGATTGTTAAAAAAAATAAAGGTTTGGAAGTTATTATATTAAAATATATATTGTTTAAAATATTAACATTTACATATCCATACTGCATGTCCATTTAAGTTGGAGAAAATGGAGAAAGATTCACAAGACGAAATTATAACTCACAATCAAAAGACACATTCATCGACAAGTAGACCTAAGGTAGATGTCTCTCAGGTCGTTAATGGAGATGATGAAACGTCATATGAAGTAGTTCCGAATCGTGGAGGAGAAGGAGCTGTTCTAAGGCACCTCCACTACTTACTGCCCATCATTCTCATCCTCTTGGCCTATGGCTGCCTCATAGGAACTTACGCAATGGCTCTGCTGCACTGCCATGTACGCGCGTGGGTACCGTATGTAAGCGCGGTGGCAGCCCAACAACCAGAGATGTGCTTTTTCGTAGCAGGGATGAATGTAGTCGCCTTATTGATTGCCATAGCCGGATATATTAGAAACAGGGAACTCTATATTCTATTTAATACAAACAAAAAGCAAAATAAGCATAATGGCGTTGTCGCTCTGCATCTGATTTGTCATATTCTAAGCAGTGCTGGATTGTTCTTACTCGCGTGTTTCCAAGAAACCAACGTCCGTCTGGTTCACTGGTATGCTGCTGGTTTCCTATTCACTTCCGTAGAAATAGGTTGCGCTTGCGACATCGCACTTTCCGCGTGTCTTGGAGACCACAGACGTCGCTTCAATAGTTTCATCTTAAAGTTATTGGTTCTCACTGTATTGATATCCGCATCTTTGATCTTTGGTGGGATGGAAGTGGCGTGGAATTACTTACCTCCAAACCCAGATTCAGAGGAAACAGTGACTCTGTACAAGAACATCAGTGCTACATGTGAATGGATTGCAGCTTTTACAGTAATTCTTTACTACATAACTCTCGCTGGTGGTTTTAAAGGACTCGAGTTACAAGTTGAAGTAATTGAAAAAAATAAGATAAATGAATAAAACATTTACATTATAACTATATATTTCAATATGGGAATCACTTGTCATCCAGTTGATTCTGGATAATGTTCTTATCATAAATATAAATATTCTTAATTAAATATATATATATTTTTAAATAAATTTAGTTTATCAATATCCATGACTATCGTTAAAAGAAACATTCGGCATTTATTTAGGCCAGGGCTAAACACAACCCCCCCCCCCCCCCCCCCCCCCAGAACTATATTCCACTCAGGAAACTGTTACTCATTTAGCTCCCATTTAATAATACAAGGCGCCATTGTTAGTCCTTCGCGAGGAAACGAAAACTGCCCTGGCAACAATGGGGGGTCGAACCCAGAACCTTCAGAAAGATCCGAATTCAAGCAGAATGTGAAAGTCCGTAGGCCTACAATAAATAAATAGAATAAAATTACCTCCAGCGCATTCAAAACCATGCAACTGTTGAACGCTCATATCTCGGCTATTTCGTAACAAAATTCAGATATTATTAGACATTTGGAATCCCTGCTGGTACAAACCAGCCACTCAGTACGTCCGCCACTGGTACAATATCGATTCGGTTTTTAGTCCTCTGCCGCATTGACTAAATATATTATTACATAAATTTTCTCTGAAACGAAATTTTAAGCTGTATTTAGAAACCGTTTTTTTAATAACTACTCAACAGATTTCCTGATGTTGATTAAAAAGAGAGGGAGGGAGTGGGGGGTAGGAAAAGGTAAAATTCTTTAGGTTCAGTATAAAGTTGTTTTTTTAAATGACAACCCGGTTGTCATGGTGAAATTAGAACAACAATGTCACAATTGAGCTTTTTACCCTACGGCATGGCGTAGCCTACTATATCCTGACGGATTCGGACTCATCATCTTCGTATTAACTTGAATGTCGGTCATTATCCTAAAGCTGCCTCCACCATCACTTTATTGTAAAAGAAAAGGTACTAGATTATTTCGTTTAGATTTTTTTAGCTAAATAATTTTTTAGATTTTGCGTTATATAAATATAATATATTGTTCGTTTGATTTGAAGGATTTCTATTGTTAGACTTTTTGATGGAAACAAATTCCGTTGTTATCACTCCAGTACAATAAATTCTAGAACACCTTAATAGAGAAGATTTAATATTTAAGCTATTCTAATTTTCTATTTCAGTATTGCAAAATAAAACCAGAAATTAAAGCAATTTTAAGCGCGAATTTTAACAAATCAAAGAATGTCAGAGGCGGAATTGGCAGTTGCAGACTCAGACCAAAGTCGTCTTGTTATCAGATACTTGCAATGTTTTCCTCTGGTAATGATCGTATTGACTTATGGATCGATCATAGGCACTTATTTAGCTGCCGCATATAACAGAAGCTCCATCAATTTCAATGAGTTACCGTTTATCAGTAATCTCGCATCTCAGCCACCGGAGATGTGCTTCTTCACCGCAGCAATGAATATCGTCTCTCTACTAATAATCATATGCGCATTCATTAGAAAGAGAGAATTTTCTATTCTGATAAAAGCTACACCAAACTCAAAAAAACTTTCATATTTTATCAACTTCTACTTTGCCTGTAATATTTTAAGCAGTTTGGGATTGTTTTTAGCGTCTTGCTTCCAGAAGAATGTGTCCATACTGCACTATATAGGCGCTTATTGTTTGTTCTTTTGGTCAGAAGTTGGCTGTGTCTGCGATATAATTCTATCGAGTCAACTGGGACATCATCGTTCGACAAAGATCACTTTCTACTCTCGGGTTGTGATTCTAATTGTATCAGTCTCTTTTACCGTTGCATTTGGTGTTTTCGAGGTGACAGCTCATGGCATGAAGATTGATAATAAGCATACCCATGAATCTAGCCTCTATAGAGACATCGGCGCAACTGCGGAGTGGATTGCTGGGTTCACGATACTTCTGTACTACGTAACACTTTGGGCCCGATTTCTGGCACTGGAGTTGCATGTGGTAGTAAAGAACACGAATATTACAGTAGAATAAATGATAAAATATTTACTTTTATGTAATTATTTTATGTACCGGTTCTGGAATACAACGAAATTGTCCGTAGCTTAAATATATAACATTGATTATAAATGATTGTAATAACAATAGTTTACACCCATGCATTTTCGGTTTTCGAGGATATTCTATGTCAGATCCACCATAATGTCAATCAACAGTAGTTGCTATAGTTAATTTAATATAGGCCCTATATGCAGTAGTACCTGTATGGACTATTTAAATTTAAATTTGTATTATTCTTATTATATTAATACCTTTTGCTTTTCCCCCTAATATACCAAAATTAGGGAGAAAAAGTAATATTTTTTCCCTATAGAAAAATTAACCCGTAGGTTTGCATTGATTTTATTTTTCCTTTGAAAAAAGGCAGTACCCCCTCCTTAGCTAAAATTTCCTCATTTTCTCATTTTTATTTCATCTGATGCAAAATCTAAAGGGTATTTCAAATCTTAAAACGGTTTTGCGAGATTTTTTTAGTTATTGAATTATCGCTGTCTTTCCGTCTACCAGTTTCTCCGCCAAAATTTAGAAGACAGACAGACAGACAAACAAACTGTCAGACAGACATATTAGTTACCACGAAACATTAAAACTGACATGAGAAATTAAATCAACGACCCCGAAAACCCCCAAATTGATAAATTTAGTGAGTTGGTATGAAGCCACAGTGCCAAACATTACTGACCGATTAACAGACTACAGACAGTCAGGTTTGAGCGGGAAGGTTCAAACTTTAAAGCAAATTATCTCGGAACTACAGTACTGTATGTACATTTCACGATATTTCCATTTTTCAAAATACTACTCCTCCGCCATTTTTCACCCATATTCGATAATTTATGGCTCGTTTGATAGGTTTTTTGAAGATCTTGAAAATTTATCTAGCACTTTTATAAATTTTTTTTAAAAATATAATTGAAAATTTTAATTAATTTTAATTAATTAATTTACTTATTATTTAATAATTTAGAAATCGGCTGGATGAATTTTGTAGATTCGAATGTTCTGAGTCCAAAATACTGTAATTGGTTAAAAAAAAATAGTGTTAGTACTAGTAATAGTAATAGTAATAATACTGTAATAGTAGTAATAATAATAGAAATACAGTAGTGTTAGTGCTAGTAGTGTTTTTAGTGAAATATTTAATTCCACCACTCCCCGTTAGAGGGACACAAAAATTTATTTTAAAATTTCCATTTTTGTTGCTCTTTGGTCTTCCCCACGTTGCCTGAACACCACATAACCGTGATATTGACCTACAACACAAAGTTAGAGCTGTTTAAAAAATCTTTCTGAGGGGGTACCCCCTGGTATGCATACAACTGGTATGGAAACCTGAACAAGAAGTATATTTCGGACACTATCTAACAAATTTCGAACAAATAACAAAGTTTTGTCGATAAGGCGGCACAGCATTCTTAAAAATGCAGCTGCAATGCAGCATGCCGATCCTAGTAGTAGTAGTAGTAGTATCTAACAAACACTTAATATTTTTACTAACACGCTCATAACTAATCATTTATGTATTCCAACTAACACGCTCATAATTAGTGTACTGCTTTTCTCAAGACATCACTCAGTAGGCCTACCGGTAACCATGTGGCTGCAGTAACCATCAAGCATTTACAATGCTTTTATACTGCATACACATTCATTTCATCTTAATAACTTCATCATACTCTCATCCTAACCCGTTTGCGTTTTTTTATTACAATTATGGTGCGGTGATGGGTATGTTGAAGTTGTTGAGATAAATGAATAAATGAAATGAAGTAATGCAAGGAGCGATCAGGGGCGGTAAAGGTGCAAGGGGCCGTAAAGGTTCAAGGGGCGGTAAAGGTGCAAGGGGCGATAAGGCTCTACAGTCTGTTATTGCTTTATTGGATGAGTAAAGATGCTCATTTCCCTTTCCCATTATTTAGTCTCACGTATAACGTCACACGGGTTCTGGTAATTAACTGTACAATACTGTCACGGTAAGCAGCAAGCGCACTACTGTAATCTATCTAAGGTTATAGGTTACCTGGTCGTTTAGGAGGAATCATACGCTACCGGCGTATTCCCAATCCTTACACTACTAGGAACACCTCTTGCATTAACACCTGGGATTGGTTAATTAACTATTATTTGATTGGACGTTGAAATCATGTAAGGAATTGAAAGAGGGGTCGAACAGGGTCTTAAGGATCTTATACTCAGTTGGCAGGTAGAAAATGTTCCAAACGCTGTAAGGAATGGAGAAAGTGGGTGAAATCATGTAAGGGTTATCTGCCTATTAAACGGTTCATTGTCAGGTGACAGTAAAAAATGAATGGGAATAGCTGTATACATATATTTAGAGTGGAAATAATGTTGTATAAGGAATCGTTTTACACACCATTTACTCCTTGACTTCTCCGATCGAATAGATTATAATAATAAAGTTATACTGGTAGTATATAATATTAAAATTCGTTCATTTTAAATTCATAAAAGCATTTCACAATATGTAAACATAAAAGCTCAAATGAAGTAAACAATTAATATTTGCAATGTCCTTTAGCATTTGTTTGATTTGCATTTTTGTTTATCAATAGGTTTCTAGAGCGTTTTTTAGCGCGTGAAGTCTTATCAGTACCGCAGGTTGGCCAGCAACACAGCACGCATCCATTTACTTCCTAATGTAAGAGCTACTCGTCCTCGCGCTAGTGCAGTTGGATGGACACGAATAGCAGACCGACTATTCCAAAGCAACTACTACTATAATCGGCCTGCTGCATTGAAACTGCATATTGGGATGCTATGCTGGCTTAACAAAAGTATTTACAGTAGTCACCATCATGCAATCCACAATTGGGAATCCCAATGCAGGGTGCATTAAGAATGCTATGCCGGCTTATCAACAAAGTTGCACCGCCACAACTCCCTATCCCCCATGACTTTCGCGCGAGATTATCCGCATATTCAAGGCCGGTGTCCTTTAGGAGGCGTCTCAAGAAAGTCATGGGCTGTCCATCATGCTTATTTTCTCCATGGGGCTGCCAAAGCACAAGATTAGGCACTGGCTGGTCGTCACGGCAAAAACAATGTCATGCAAAGGAATGTATCCCTAGACACTAGTATAGCCGGCCAATGTTCCAATAGTTTCAACGTCCAATCAAATATTAGTTCATTAACCAATCCCAGGCTACAATTCAAGATGTGTTCCTACTAGTGTAAGGATTGGGAATACGCTACCGGTACTACTAGTAGTTGGCCTAATATAGTACTTTCAGTTTAGATAACAACTGTACTAATAGCATTATAATTCTACACAGCAGATTGGGAATACGCTACCGGTACTACTAGTAGTTGGCCTAATATAGTACTTTCAGTTTAGATAACAACTGTACTAATAGCATTATAATTCTACACAGCAGCGGCCTATATCCGATTTATCTGTATACTGTTATGGCAAGCCTACCGGTATTATTTACAGCTAATTAAGGTCTACTTTATAGGCCTATTAATTTATTAGCCGTATCGGTCGCAGTAGGATGCCATAGTATATTGATTTTTTTGCCTCATGCGTAAATATAGGCCATCGCCACCAGTACCGTAGGCCTACCTACTGTACCGGTACAAAGGAATAGTTTGATAAATTGACACTTGTGTCAAATAGGGGACCTTCTCAACCTGCTAATCCTGAAATCACATAAACTGCAGTCACTAGTGCCCGGTTAGTAAAGGAGCAGGTTATAGAGGCAAGCAAGTTGAAAGGAACCAAAACAATAAACGAGAGTTAGGAATATTGTTATCACCTGCTAAATATCAGGATTAGCAGTTGATTTCAGTTACCGGTAGCAGATTAGGAGGGTCCTCTATTTGACACTAGTGCCGATGTATTATTCGACTTGGACAGACTGGAAGGCTTAGTATAGGCCTCAACAGTTTTAGATCTGATAATCTGAGATAAAGCCGCGAGTTTGCTTTGCTGTAGGTAAACACTCATATCGAAACAACCAATGGCTGGCACCGATAAACACAAGGAAAACTTTAGTCTATCAGTACTACGCAGCGACTCAGGCGAACTTGGAATAGAGAAAAATTCTCTGGTGAATAAATTGCAAAATGTTGGGAGACATCGCCAAACTATTGAGGGGAAACTATCGAAGCTGACACAGAAGAAGCAGGCGATTGAGCGAATGAAAGAACCCAGAATGAAGAAGGTTGAATCTTTGCGACAAAGTGTTAAAGAAAAGCAGGAACAGGTTAACCAGTGTAATAATCAGCTAGAACAACAGCGAAAGAAAATAGAAAGTTTGAACAAACTACTGGAAGAAAAGAAGAGAAACAGAGACAAAGAAGCTGAAGAATTTCATAAGAAAATCGGAGAACTAACAAAAAAGCTAGTGAAAGCCCCCGAAGAATACCGAGACCTAAACAACAAGTGTTCATCGGTAAAGAAATCAATGGAGGTGGTCATTCTCGCTAATCATCGCAAGCAGTGTCGGTTGGACGACTTCCGTAAACGTTTGGATGTCGTTAAAGAGGCCACCGAGTCAGCTGAATTGGATGAGGACCGCATGGCCATTATGAAGGGACAGATGAGGCACCAGAGTAATATATACCGAAGGCGTTTTGGGTTACGTAAGCGTGGGCAGACGCCAATGTAATACAGTCGAAACGATAAATTTATTTTATTGTATTAAAGAAAATAATAAAACTAAGTGAATTCAATCCTGTGAACTAGTGAATTCAATTTTTGTTTGAACTGTTGAAGCTTAGAAGCTTATTACTGTACAATACCAGTTGGACTTATTTGTTACTTACATACCGGAAAACTAACACTACAGTACAGTATACTGTATACTCACTACTGTATAAAGGGGAGTAACAACGGTCTGTAATCCTTTATACATCGGTAATAAATTCTACATAATTTTTGGTTAATTTTCTTAAACTGTTTTATTTAGCAACATTTATTCCACGCAATCCAGTGTTAATATAGTCCCGCAAGTTGATTGCTTTGCCAAATAAAACATTAAACAATCCTTTCACAGAACCTATGGGTGGGGCTGGAGTAGTACCTTCCTCAACTGAGGGCACTAACTCATCTTCAAACAAATCGTACGACATATCGTTGATATCTTCGATATCCTGAACATATTCCATGTAATCCTCGAACCATTCAGCCGTAGTGTTGATGGTTTTGTTGTAAAATTTTACCGTTTCAATTGTGTTCAAATCGGTTCCTTCGCTTAAAACAATATCGAATTGAACTTTATAATACAGCGTGCCGTTTATATCCATGGCAACCGGGTCGACAACTAGAGAGGGGTTACCAGACTGGCACATAGTGCATCCATCCATGAGACCTAAATAAGGATCCCCCTTGAAGTACATTTGCGTGATTAGATCTCTGTACCCGGGCGGGGCGGAGACCTTGAAGTGAATGTGGGCGGGTCTCGTCTTCTGTTTGGCCTCGTCGATGGTGTAGCGACCGGGGTGGATCGTTAGGAACGAGTAGTTACCATAGCGATCAGTAGGGAACTTGGATCTACATCGACTTACGTCGTCGTAGCTTCCGTCTGTATTCGCTTGCCAAACCTCTATTACGACGCCACTTTGCGGAAACTCCCCGCATTCTGACTTAGCGACTGAACCGCGGACAAGTAGTTTGGGAACCTCTTCGTACAGGGAGTCGCCGGTACAGAGTTTGTACAAGTCTGGGGCGTTTGGGTCGTAGTATGGACCGACAACGTCTGGGGGTGTCGCAGGACACACGCCAGAGTTGCTGACGTTATCCAATAAAACATCGTCTACTGATGACCCAGACGAATCTACTTTAAGCGCAAGCTTTGAACATATCGAAATAAATAGCAAGGTCCACATCGCAAGATCCCCTTACTGCTCCCACAATGTAACCTGCAATCGTAAAATATAATTATATCCGATAGATAGAATATAATTATATCCGAATTATATCCGGGGGGGGGGGGGGGGGGGGGGGGGGAACTGGACGCAATAAAAATTCATCCCTCTCCCGGGGAAATTGGACGCAAATAACTGTTGATTACTCTCGAAAATAAAACTGTAAGCTGTTATATTGTGTTTAGTTTATTGTTTTGGTTAAAATATCGTTCCACTGTAACCTGCTCCTTTCCCTAAATTGGGAATTTAACATTGAGGCGGGATATTAATTCGCCAAGGCGGGTTTTGCGTCCAGTTTCCCCCCCTGTCTCAATTATATTCCCTGCGGGAGCACGCGTGTATCCATAGAACAGTACAGTAAGTACACGTTCGTGGGGCCTTCGCGCAGCACGAAGTGACCAAAGCCTTTAGCATATGGGCACCATTAACGAGTTGTCTGCCGTTCGTCCGAAGTCTTCAACACAATACTCGTCCTCCTCTTGTGCCTCGTTGCGTTCGTTCGTTTTTGACCAAACTTCAGATTCTTTCTAAACTATTTGACGGACTACATACGTACCAAGTTTCGTTTAATTTCATCGAGGAATAACCGAGTTATTAGCGATCAAAAATTTACGACAGACGACGACAGACAACTCGCCAATGGCACCCATATGCTAAGGCTTCGCTCACTTCGTGGCTCGCCCCACAATATATACTGTAAATTTTATATTTAAATTATATATTTCATAACGCTACGGCTACAGTAGGCCTACATACAGTAGTAGCATCGCTACATTCCTACATTATTACTTTCTGTACATACCATGTTACACATCGCTAGAACGTGGCCGATATTTTGTATAATTATTTCCGTCACTCGGATCAGCTGTAATGACTGAATTGAGGTTCGATTGTGTCTTATTCAGCAATACTGTATAACTTTATTTTAAAGAAAAATGTAACAATATACAGTAGAGTAGACTTCATCATACAATACTGTGTACAAATACGAGAAATAGAGGCCTTTTATATAGAAATACAATGGGATTTTATCTTTGCATTGAGATGCATTAAGTAATTGAGAAACATTACATAAAAGGAATGCCGCTGAGTCGATGTCTTCGAGATGTTCCACCTGCTTTTATGGGCTACATTAATTAATGTATTACAGTATGTAGGCCTATTGTATAGGCTTACTGCTACTCTATCACTAACTACTCACTCAGGCTACCCAATGAAGTCTATGGTATTACTTTTATCAACCATTTTTCTCGTTGCTGAAGACTGTGAAATAATGATGATCCTTGCGGATCTAATCTACAGTAGGATCTCAAGGAATTTTGTACTGAATGATGCACTACAGTATGTATGCAGCAATATTATACCAATTTTACTTTGTCCAATATAATATTAGGAAGGCGGTTGGTTACTGTAGTTATTTTTTTTGATTACATTTCGGTAACAAATACTACAACTTGAAAATAGAAATTAATCCATGGTAATGTAGGTCAAAGTGTTCGAGTAATAAGAAATCAACTACCGGTAAAGAAAGGGTGTGGCGCGCAAAATCATAAAAAGTCATTGTCAATTTGTATAAAATGCAAATTTGTATGCTCCTTTCTTATCAAAAAACATGATTATATACTATTTCGTTAATCTATCGATTCAATTAAGTCGTCTAAATTTTAGAGATAGATAGTAGCTACCTACAGTATAGTAAAGGGCGCGGCATGTATAGGGAGGGGAAGCGTGGAGTGGAGGGCGTGCGTGACGGGAACCTCACTGAAACATTTAACCACTAGACCAAGCGGCTGGCTGTTTTTTCTTTATTAATTTTAATTATTTAATTAATAAAGCCTTTCCTTTCCTTTCCCTTTCATTAATTAAAGCCTCTCCCCAAGAAAGGAGACCTCGGCATACCAACAAACTATCGTGGGATCTGTCTGCTTGTGGTAGCTGCCAAAATATACAATAAAATGATTCTATATAGGATTAGGCCTCACATAGAGAAACTACTGCGTAAGAGCCAAAACGGATTTCGACCAAGTAGATCAACAATAGCTCAGATACTTGCACTACGGAGACTGATTGAAGGAATTAAGTCAAAGAATCTCCCCGCTGTCATGACTTTTGTGGACTTTAAGAAGGCATTCGACTCCATCCATAGAGGTAAAATGCTTGAAATCCTAAGAGCTTATGGAATACCAGAAGTAATTGTTGCTGGCATTGGATTGTTATATTGTGACACAGAAGCGCAGGTACTCTCACCAGATGGTGAAACTGAGTTTTTCTCAATCCTGGCTGGGGTACTGCAAGGTGACACATTAGCACCATTACTATTTGTAATTGTGCTGGATTATGCTATGAGGACGGCCACAAAGGGTGAAGACCTGGGATTCACACTTCAAGAACGCAGAAGTAGTAGATATCCGGCAACTACAGTCACAGACACCGACTTTGCGGATGACATCGCCCTGCTCTCTAATACCCTAGCAGATGCACAGCTTCTACTAAATAAAGTGGAGAGGGCTGCTAAGGAGGTTGGATTGCATATAAATGCTACAAAGACCGAATTCATGACCTTTAATGTTGATGGAAACTTGACAACCATTGATAATAATCAACTAAGGAAGGTCGATGACTTCCAGTACCTTGGATCATGGATAGAGAGTAGCAAAAAGGACATAGAAGTTAGGAAAGCAAAGGCTTGGGTAGCTCTATCAAAAATGGATACCATCTGGAAATCAGATCTCTCCAGGCACCTGAAGACTAAGTTCTTTCGAGCCACAGTGGAAAGTGTATTTTTATATGGGGGTGAGACCTGGACACTGACTAAATCACTTGAACAACGAATTGATGGTTGCTACACAAGACTACTTAAGGGCAGCCCTAAACATCAGCTGGAGACAACACATGACAAACGCCGAGCTTTATGGTACAATACCACCTATATCAACCACCCTCCGTGAACGCAGATTAAGATTCAGTGGGAACTGCTGGCGAAGTAAAGACGAGGTCATACCAGATCTACTTTTCTGGCAACCAACTCATGGAAAGCGTAGTCGTGGACGACCGGCCATAACATATATAGATCAACTTGAAAGGGATACTGAACTTAGGAGAAACGAAATTGCGACAACTATGGAGAATCGGGAAGCCTGGATCTCATTTCCACTGTCCGAGTTCGCTCGACCTAGTAGTAAGTAGTATTTATTTAATTTTAATTTATACTACTTTTGTAAGGAAGTTATTCAATTATGTTGGACTATACCGAAATGCATTGTTTGACGTATCTTCCTATACGTTCCACAGGGGCGGTTTCATGGTCTGGGGGGGGGGGGGGGGGGAGGGGTGGGTCACCCCCCCCCCCAGACCATATTTGAGTCGGTGCAAATCGCATTAGTCGGCGCACGCATGGTTAAGATGGTTCATAACACCGTGAAACTATTTTGTGTTGTAACAGGATAACAGTGTATAGTGACAGTAGAAAGAGGGAAAATTGAATTGAACTAATAGCGTATTTACTCGTATATAGAGTTTACAGCGATCTCCTGTGGAAATACATATATATAGTGATATAATGCAAACGTTGTCGTTATGCACCATTGTCTGTCGAATTGCTCGCGTTCGTGTTTGGGGAAGTCTAGCCTAGTTAGGTAATCCTGTTTGCTATTCTGAAGAGGGATAAAACAAGCGAAGTTGATCCACCGTGTCCCTTTCAAGTGGTCGTGTTGATGACAATACCCCAGGCACTTCCTTGTCCGATCGTGTTTCTTGGCGTTTGTTTCCTTTCGATTGTGTTATCCCATCCATAGAATAATTTTGTTGAGCCCTCAACAAAACTCCTACAAACTTCACCATGAATGTAATTTCATGTTCTTGGGCTGTCTCAGGTTGTATGTGTGGCTCAGGGGATGTTGCTCTGACCGGAATAAAAAGAATACAATCCTTATTGATGGCTTTATTTAATTTGTATACTACACCAGAGAATGTTACCTGCTCACCATGATGCAACACCAGATATTGTGATGCACTACTTGGGGCTTCTGTGCCCTCCCAGATGGGACCCTCGGTTGACAGTTGTAATCTCAACCATGAGTTGCTTTCGCCTCTATATGCAACAGTGCCAATTGTATAATTTATCTCTGGAACTGACATGATGTTGTAGATTTTATATACTTATTGAAAACAGATTTACTTATCTATGCATGATATTTTACCATGAACGAACCATGATACCGCTAAATGTTAAGATATATTGTTGACTGTGAAACGATGATCACCTTGGGATAGCTATAGTATTCATTTGGTATAACGTATGAAAGAAAAAAAAAATTATATAAAATAAATAAAATACATTTTCTTACTTGTGGACATTGTTGATTGTAGCATTGTCTATGTTTATTTTTATACTGGATTGAAAATGGCTTGTTTGATTTCGAACCATTGGTCAAGAACAGTTGGGTCTCCATTCATTTTTGGAAACAAAGCTTTGAATTTGCTGATCCTGAGACGGCTCAAGAGATCTGGACCAATGTTGTCATGTCCTGGGATGTGCTGGCAGAATACCATTATTCCGTATTCTGTGCAAGTGTGGAGAAGTAGGCGAATCAGTGTCATCTGCACTGGCTTATTGGAAGTTCCCTTTGCAAATGCATGTATGCTGGTCTCACTGTCACTATAAATTAGTAGCCTTGAACCACCAAAAGATCGCCCATATACTTTAACTGCGAGTAGTATAGCCGCTGACTCTTTTGCTGCTATTGATAATTGATTGTTAGTCATCTGTTCTGGTAGCCATACTGAGAACCAGTCTTCATTACAAGTACCTCCCAAACCAAACCCAGATGCATCTGTTGACAGGGTGTGTTGGCTAGGAGTCAGCATGGTTGGGTTTTGTAAAGGTGCTTGATAGTTATGTAATGTGTGTAATGCAAATATCCAATATTCCAGGTCGAGGTGCAACTTACCTGGAATGCAGATCATCTTTTGATGCTTGGACACTGATATTGCATTAATGAGGCGATGAAGAAATGTGCGACTAGCACATACTGCTTTAGAGATGAATGATAGTAGCCCAATAAGGCTCTGAAGCACACGTTTATTTATCATAGTTCCTGATGCCATGTTTTGAAATCGGTGAATTTCTGCTAGGGCTGTACCTTGCTTGTCATTTGGCACAAAGAACTTCATTGAAATGGTGTTTATTCCAATCCCGAATACTGTCTGCCGGTGTTCGGGGGGGAAAGTTTTCTGGGTATTTAGAGGAATGTGATAGTGTATGAAAATGTCAATTATCAAATTGAAAGTGTATGTGGCCAATTCTGGAATATTAACAGTTGTTATAATAAAGTCATCTAGTAAGTGATCAATCTTAGTGATATCTGATAGCAATGTTGTTGTGTCTATTTCGAGTTCGAGATTTTGGCTAGGAGGACATGGAAGGATTGATAATTTGTTAATAATTGTGTCTTTTATTAGAGTACTATAATTTTGAAATATGCGACTTGCTGATCTTAATCCGAATACTAATCTGATGCATACAAAAAACATATTTCGCCATTTAATTCCCAGGAGACACCAATCCTTCTTTGAGATTGGGATGATTTTGAAAGCATCTTTGACATCTAATTTTCCGATTAGAGCATGATTTCCACAGGACATGACACTATCCACGATATCATCTATCGTTGTATATGTCACAGCGGAATCTTCATCAGAAATAAAGCTATTTAATGTCCCTTTAAGATTGTGTGAGCAGTCAACACAGAGCCTTGGCTTTTTGTTTTTGATGGCACTCAATGATAGTGGGTTTACAACAATAAGGGAAGATGATGTTGTTATCTTGGGTACATTGATGAAGGGGCCTTCGATGAAGCCAGATTTAATTTCTTTGGTCAGTAACTCGTCTACTTGTAGTGCATTATCAAGTGCGGACTTATTATTTTCACGGAATATAAATTTATCTCTGGGACCATTGTAACCTATGTTGACACCATTGGTTAACTGTGTGAGCAATTCTGCCACAAATTGTTGATCAGGGTAATATTGCAAATCCTTCCTTAAATTTTCTATGTGAATCGGGGTTGTTGGTTCTTTGTTTATCATATATTCTACTGAATGAATCGGTAAATCTAGGAATTCCTGCAATGTAGCTGCGGGTAATGTTGACGGTGTTGAGAGGGTTAAGAATTCACCACTAAGGATATAACCTTTGTGCTGTGTCTAAGGTTGTCATGATCGGAGCTCTGTTTAAGATATCTGTGTTTATCTCAAAGTATTTGCTGAGATCAAAGAACAGTGTCATGAGCTTTATTCTGCAGTTATATTGTTCGTTGATGAATAAATTATAGCGATTATACCGTACTCAGCTAGTTATATCTAACCAACGAGTCAGCATAACATTATGATCCATAAGAAAGGGAAAAAAAATAAATAGATATAATACCTAGCTTCTGACAACACGCTGCCCTTGTACTAAGAGCATGTTATATAATAGGCTCTCATTGAATAAAGGGATCCGGAAATCCGCCTGTAGTCTGTCCTCCCATAAAGGGATCCGGACATCAGCCTGAAAGCTGTCCTCCCATGAAAGGATCCGGACATCCACCTATAGATATTAAGCTGTCCTCCCGTAAAGGGATCCGGACATTGTCCACCTATAGATATTAGGCTGTCCTCCCGTAAAGGGATCCGGACACCCGCCTGTAGATATCAGGCTGTCCTTCCATAAAGGGATCCGGACATCCACCTATAGATATTACAGTATTAGGCTGTCCTCCCGTAAAGAGATCTGGACATTATCCACCTATAGATATTAGGCTGTCCTCCCGTAAAGGGATCCGGACATCCGCCTGTATATTAGGCTGTCCTCCCGTAAAGGGATCCGAACACCCGCCTGTAGATATTAGGCTGTCCTCCCGTAAAGGGATCCGGACATCCGCCTGTATATTAGGCTGTCCTCCCGTAAAGGGATCCGGACATCCGCCTGTAGATATTAGGCTGTCCTCCTGTGAAGGGATCCGGACATCCGCCTGTAGATATTAGGCTGTCCTCCCGTGAAGGGATCCGGACATCCGCCTGTAGATATTAGGCTGTCCTCCCGTAAAGGGATCCGGACACCCGCCTGTAGATATTAGGCTGTCCTCCCGTAAAGGGATCCGGACATCCGCCTGTATATTAGGCTGTCCTCCCGTAAAGGGATCCGGACATCCACCTGTAGATATTAGGCTGTCCTCCCGTAAAGGGATCCGGACATCCACCTGTAGATATTAGGCTGTCCTCCCGTGAAGGGATCCGGACATCCACCTGTAGATATTAGGCTGTCCTCCCGTAAAGGGATCCGGACATCCGCCTGTATATTAGGCTGTCCTCCAGTAAAGGGATCCGGACATCCGCCTGTAGATATAGGCTGTCCTCCCGTGAAGGGATCCGGACATCCGCCTGAGCCCATAGGCTGTCTTCCCCTTACTGCCTTAAGGGATTCGGATAAACAGATAGATGCGTAATTTTAAAGATATAACAGCAGTAAAGCCGTTGCCAAAATAATTGCATTATTATTAACGTGAGTTTCGGTATATGTATGACTACATATATACCATACAGTATGTTATATACAAGAACAATGTATGTTATATTTCGCGACTAAATCTCAATAATATGTAACTCCTAAGGAGAGAAAAAAAAACCGAAAGGCTTCGGAAATACTGAAATAAGAATAATTCTGTAATTAAGTTAAAGATGAAAGAAAAAAGTACAGAAGCTTATGTACACCAAAGTATAATATAATGAAAAAAAAATTTTTTAGAATGCTATCCAAATATTTCTCCCTTGGTGAAAATATTACCAAACAATAAGTCAGTATAATATTTGTAGTATTATGCAATGTTGGAATGAACGTTTCAGTGAACCCAATATTTGTCAATATACGGTGAGCAGTCAGCTCCATTACTTACACTGCTAGTAACCTACCTGCACCTTGAAGCTCTGATAGGACGTTGCCTTAGCAACGATATTCTGGCTTTGGGCTTGGCTGCCCAGCGTGATTTACAAACCTGGTTGTGGGGCGAGCCACGAAGTGAGTGAGCCTTAGCGTAGTGGTACCATTAATCAACCTGTCGTTCTGTCGTTCTGTCGCGTTTTTTTTCAGTATTTTATTTTAAACGTTAATAACTCGGCCAATCCTTGATGAAATCTATCCAAACTTGGTACACATGTTGTTTGGCAAAAGTTTGAAAATTTTCCAAGTAGAATTTGCGTGGGGCCTTCGTGCAGCATCAGTGTAACTGTTATTGCAGTTATAATAAATTTATTTATCCAAATTTAAAATGCGTTAAATTATTATTACTGTAGGATATATCAGCTGGGTTTCTGACAAATTTTGCAATTCTGCATGTACCATGTGTACCGGTACTGTCAGGCTGTACTCATTCCCTGAATCGAGAATCCTGCAATCAGTCGATACTGCAATACTGGTCAGCCGGTACCATACACTGCAGACATGCCATATCATGTAATCTAATTAAACATGGCCCCGCCAACCCATGCGGTGATTATAGTTTAGGCCTAATTAGCCCAGTACCGGCACCGGTAATAATAATATAATACAGTAATACAGTAATAGTTTAGATAGTTACCGCTAATCATTCAGTCATTGGCACGGTACACCGTATTGCTGTACTGCCGTTGTAGTGCGCACCGTAGGTACCACCCTACTACCGGTACCGGCTGACCGGTGGCAACTAGCACGTCAACACTTGCACAGCAACAGCACTACCGGCGATACACAGGTTGGAATTTATGTAGAGTTTGCTCAACAGTACAGATATAAAATAGTTATCTAAATTATATATATTACTATTGACAAGTATTGAAATATATACCGTTATTCGTGTTATCAGTATTTGCAACATCTGACATTGAAGAGGTGAGAGAAGATGAATACCGGCACTCAACAAAACCAACGCTTATCACAGGTCGGTATGGTTACCTCGAAACCGGCGCGACTGTCCACTCGAATACAACTTCAAAACACAAACGCCAACAATAAACTGAAAGCGAATCGAACGTCTTCAGAAGAATCAGTCATTGGGACGAAGAAAAGGAAGCCGAAACCACGGGAATGGACCACAGCTAAGATTGAATGCTCCCATTGTCAGAGTTCCTGGACCGAAATTGAAACACCAATTGCCGATGGGCTTGATCTCTCAAACCAAAACTTCCTCTGCGGGGTTTGCGCGGCAGTAAAGATTGAAAGTCTGGAAGCTGGCATCCCTAGGTATTATTATTTATAAAGAGCGTCAGCCTGCGTTTAATAAATATATTTTAATACAAAACAGGTCGAACGCAAAGAGGCTTATAATGAAGACGAGTACTGCATTGATTATATTCCTATAAACCACCTGGCTTTGTACGCGCTTTTGAAGACCTTTGGCAGTTTAACCTGCCAAAATTTATATGTCTTTTGGTTTATAAATATACTTTAGAAGATGACAAAGATTTAATACCAATAAACACAACATTAGCAGAAGCCAGCCTAGTGCGCGTCCATTCACCCGCTGGATAATCCCGGGAGACTGGATTCTGAGGGCTTAGATTATTATTGCAGTGAAGCTTACTGTATTGTATTATTCGATTGATCGTTAATAATTAATTTCTGACTAATATTATTTACTTTCGGGAAATATTAACAGTTCCTTTAGGACGTGGCGCTCTATCTAGATAGACAGAGATATGACTTATACTAATCACAACGGTAAGTCGGTAAGGCTTAAGATTCACGTATGAGGCGCATTCTTTAGGAAATGCTTAGTTATCAACCGCAATCATGCACACTACCGGTAACACACAATACTGCACACTAATTTGCCGACCGTCAATGAATTTTATCATATATAAAGAAAACAGCAACGGACCAATGTAGTGCTTATCAAATAGCATTAAATTCACTACAAACCACAACACTATAAGTCGCAATCGCTATATATAACCCGTCTCTCTAACCTGTAGTGTATCAAGAAAATTGGGAAATTTGGGTTCTTTATATATGTTCTCCAAATAATATTCAACCAAAACACAACAGTAAATAGCAGTATAATAATGTATGTTGAACCGATAAGTATCAAACAAAGTATGATAAGATAAGTGAATTGTTAAGTTATGATATGAATTGGACTGTGTATTGATAACAGTCATACGCTCTATAATTTAAGCCTACTAATGTTTCTTCTAAAGTCTGAAACGAATTGACTCTAGAGCCGTAGTTCCTGGCCTAGATAGCAATAACACAAAGTATCAAGAAAAAACAGTAAGACTGAACACTCTCCTTATGATCGACCGAAAAGCTACACGTCGACAGGAAAAATCGCTCTGATTGGCTCAAGCCAAACAAAGAACCATGCGTCCAATGGCTGTTTCCATGTCAGCAACCAGCTGTTAGATGTCGTAATATGAATCATCACGGCTAAGCTATGAAAGGTATTTGTCGCATTGCAGGTTTTTTGCCTTACCATGTCCGCTAAAACACGTATATAGCAGAATGACTTTTATGTCCGTTAAAACACCTGTAACGTTACTTTGCGGGCGAGGGGAATGTATATACAGTTAGAGAACCCTTTTAGAGTATTCCAGCGCCTGGGGGGAAACTGGATTGCGAAGCAAAAGGGCCAGTTATATCCCACAGAAGCTTTTACACCGCTCCCAGAAAATGGGATTTGAGTCTATAAAATATACAAAATCACAGTTTCTAATATACGTAAATACTCTAAACAGTTAGTCTTTCTTGCGCGGACGGCGTTTACGCAGTTTTTTAAAGCTAGCCAGAGTCCTTTTCTCTTTGGGGCGAGCCACTTTACAAGGAGGGCTATAACTCCTGGGTGAAGGGTGCAATATGATTGCATCAGAGGGTGTAGGATTATGGTCGGTGTATCCGCCAGTCGAAGTACCGGGTTGATTGACATCAACGTCAGGTGAGAGGGGTCTAACGGCTTTGAGAGCTCGTTTCAAGACAGCCGCTCTTACGGGTCCTTTACGAGTGGTCTGAACGAGGGCCGTGGGTGGACCATAGGCAGTTAGAAACTTCCGGGGTTTAATGGTCCTTTTCAACTCGCGTTCGCGGGCTCGGTATTCGTAAGGCCGTCGATAT
>JAUCBJ010000717.1:0-39746 GCA_032718475.1 Nemertoderma westbladi | reverse complement strand
AACTGCCATTGGCGATATCTCCTTTGCAGAAGTGAAGGCTGCTGCAAAGAGCATTAAGACCAATCGTGCCAGTGGAGTAGATGGTGTTCCCCCTGAGGTCTTTAAAATACCTCAGTGTTTAAAGCTCATCTATCCCATCATAGTAGACATGTACCGAACAACAAGAGTCCCACAAGAAATGAAAACAATTCCAGTTCCCAAGAAGGGCAACCTAACACTCTATGGTTCTTTTCGGGGAATCTCATTGATCTCGATTGCTGCAAAGCTATACAATAGGATTCTATTAAATCGCATCAGGGATCCCATTGAGAGACTGCTCCGTGGAAATCAGAATGGGTTCCGTAAAGGTCGTGGGACCATTGACCCCATTTTGGCACTTAGAAGGATAATTGAAGAGTTATTAAAAAAGAAAGACAGGCATCTGGCTGTTATCTTTGTTGACTTCTTCAAGGCCTTTGATTCAGTCTCTCGCTCACGTATGTTCAGCATACTTGGGTCCTACGAATTACCCCAAAATACCCCAAAACACCCCAAAATACCCCAAAATACTCCAAAATAGTCAAAATTTACCCCAAAATACCCCAAAAAGGCTAAAAAATTACCCCAAAATACCCCAAAATAAGCTAACAATGTTTTTTAACAGCGAGGGAAAGGAGCAGGTTACAGTGGCGAGTTTTTTTAACCAAAACAATAAACGAGAGTGAAGAAAATTTTTTTAATTATTTTGGGGTAATTCGTCATTATTTTGGGGTAATTCGTCATTTTGCCATATTTTGGGGTAAATTAAATTTCCAAAACAAAGGCTCAAAAAAAAGTATTTTGGGGTAATTCTAAACTATTTTGGGGTATTTTGGGGTAATTATAAACTATTTTGGGGTATTTTGGGGTAGTTTTATACTATTTTGGGGTCTTTTGGGGTATTTTGGGGTAATTCGTAGGACCGGCATACTTTCATTATATGGGATTCCGGATGAAATTATTGCAGCAATCAGATCAGTATACGATGGTTCGTCAACATTTGTGTCTACTGTTGACGGTGACACAGAACCATTTGAAGTGTTATGGGGCGTCCTCCAAGGAGACACACTTGCACCATTCTTGTTCATTATTGTGGTTGACTAGGCCTATGTTCTACGCATGTCCTTAGATCATTATAATGATGATGGGGTGATGATAACTCCACCTACTGGCTCCAGAAGTCGAGGAAATCCTGCCAAGTACCTAACTGATCTAGACTTTGCTGATGACTTAGGAGTACTCTCAGAATCATTAGAGGGAGCCCAACGGCTCCTCAGCTCATTAGAACATGCTGCTTCTAGTGTTGGTCTTTTTATTAACTCCAGAAAGACCAAAATTGTGACAGTTAACTTTGAAAGTCCTCAGCAAGTCTCTGATCGGATGAGCATAAGCTCAAAGGATGGTATGCTTGAGCATGTGGACGACTTCTGTTACCTGGGATCATGGATCCGGAAGTCAGTTGAGGACCTTCGAATACGTAAGGGAAAGGCATGGGCAGCCTTGAATAGGCTTTCCAGGATTTGGAAGTCACCGAGAATTAATCGGAAACTTAAGGTCCGATTATTTAGAGCAGCAGTAGTTCCAGTACTCCTCTACGGGAGTCCATGCTGGGCTCTAACTGCTGAGGACACCAAATCTCCGGATGGCACATTCACAAGAATGCTACGCCGGATTCATTGTGTTAAGTACAATGCACACATCTCCAACCAGACACTATATAACATTGGAGGTGTCTCATTGGTTCCCCCAAGCTTGACACTAGAACAAAATCGCCTCCGCTTTGCAGGACACATTGCATTCGCCGTGAGGACCAGCCAGTGCATAATCTTGTACTTTGGCAGCCTCATGGAGTGAATAAGCATGGTGGACAGCCCATGACTTTCTTGAGACGCATCTTAAAGGACACTGGCCTTAAAGATGCGGATGATCTAGCAAATGTCATGGGTGATAGGGAGTTGTGGCGGTGCAATTTTGTTGACAAGCCGGCACAGCATTCTTAAAAATACAGCTGCAATGCAGCATGCCGATACTAGTAGTAAGCTATCATACCAGATCATACTGACGGCTACTACGATTTCAAAAACGGTGACTATAATCTGTTTGGATTATTTCTTCGAACTGTTGACTGGAAGGATCTATTTACATCATGTAGCTCAGTAACAGAGCTTTGGGAAATATTCAGTACAACATTGAAGAAAGGTATTGATCTTTGTATCCCATTCAAGAAATTCGCGAACTCAGGAAAGAAAAAATATTATCCGGCTTATGTACATCAGCTGCAGCGCACAAAGAAATTGCTCTGGAGAAGAAGAAATTCGCCTGGTGGAAAAGAAGCGTATAAACATGCTGCACATGAAGTCTCTAAGGCGGTGTTCCGCGCTTCTTGTGTCCGGGAAACGAAAATACTTACGTCGGGCAACCGTAGCTCCATGTTCAAATTTGTTAATTCGAAACGAAAAACAAACTCAGGAATCGGACCTCTGAAATATAATGGAGATATTATACTTGATGACGCTGTAAAGGCTAGAATATTTGCTGATGTTCTTTCTGAGAACTTTACATCTGATAACAATACAATACACCCATTGCCGCGAAAAGTTCCTATAAATGTGAAACTCGATAAAGTCCCATTCGATCCGGTAACTGTGCTGAAAATGCTCAAAAAACTGAAACCAAAATCTAGTCGCACCCCGGACGGATTCCCGTGCTTATTATTCTCTAACCTAGCATGTAACCTAGCCGCTCCGCTCTCGGCCATATTTAAAGCGTCATTTGAATCTCACTCTCTTCCACCAGTCTGGTTGACTGCCGTCGTTATTCCTTCCTATAAGAAGGTTGATCCTCTAGATGCATACAACTACAGACCAATTTCCCTGACGTGCATTGCCTGCAAAGTCATGGAGATGTGCATCAAGGATGAGATATGTCGCTATTGCTTTTGCACAAATTAATATCAAGGTCCCAACACGGCTTCTTAGAGAAACGTTCCACATGTACCCAACTACTCGAATGCACAGCTGATTGGCTTAAACTAATTGATGACAAGAATAATCTAGACATAATATACATTGACTACGCAAAGGCGTTTGACTCCGTAGTCCATTCGAAACTGATTTCTAAACTTACAAGTTATGGAATCGGAGGTAATCTACTGGCTTGGATCGCAGCGTTCTTGTCAGGCCGAGCACAGAGATTCGTGGTTGGTGCCTGTTTCTCGAGGTATGTGACGTCATTTCCGGTACACCTCAAGGAAGTGTGTTGGGGCCAGTTCTGTTCTTAATATTTATTAACGACATGCCACAACTAGTTGATATTATTACATGCAAACTGTTTGCAGATGACGTCAAACTGTATGCGCCGTCAAAGGAGAGTCATTTATTACAGTGTTCGCTGTCAAAGTTGGGTGACTGGGCAGCCGACTGGCAACTCTCGGTCGCTGCTCACAAATGCTCCGTGGTATATGTTGATAAGAATAACCAGAAAGAGTCATACAAGTAGTGCGAGAAATCGCTCAAAGAGGATAAGGAATGCAAGGATTTGGGTCTGATGATATGTTCCTGTAAACAACAGCTTGTAAAGCTTGTAAAATTATTAACATGATTTTTCGATGTTTTAATTCTGCCCATTTGGTGTCGATTTTGGTTGCATACAAATCGTTTGTCAGACCAATCGTTGAATACCGCACCCCTGTTTGGTCACCATACCAACAAGGTTCTATAAACAAACTTGAAAAAGTGCAAAGGTATTTCACACGTCGTTTATTTTCCAGATGCAAAATTGATAGTAATTATTCTTATATGCAATGATTAGGTTTCCTTAAATTAGAATCCCTGCAGGAGCGTCGCATCGCCAATGACCTAAAAATGACGTTTGGTATCGTTAATAACTATGTGAATGTTGATTTCGACCAGTTTTTCTGTTACGCACGGCAAGGTGGTTTACGCGGCCATAAATTTAAACTTTTCCAAAGACGTTCTCGGCTAAAAATGTTCAATGAATTTTTTTCAAACCGTGTTGTTTCAATTTGGAACAGTTTACCGTCATCTTTAGTGGAGGCTAAATCAAAAGGCGAATTTTCTCGTAAATTAAAAAATGAAGATTTGGTGAGGTATTGTACGTTTGACGGTGCACCATAGTTTAATTATATTCTTATATAATTTTAAATTTAATTTAATGTTGAGATCGACTGAACTTCTGGTTATTTGTTTTATTTCAGTTGTTGTTACATATACTTCTTAGCTTACTGTACTTGAAATTATCTAATCATACTGTATTTCAAATTGTTTATATTTTTGAATTGAATTCTGTGAATTTATTTTACTATGTATCTAAACTGTTATCCTAAGTGCATCTTATTGCCTGGTAACTTCTCCCTTTATTTTAATTTAATGTTTTTTAAATTATTATGTTAAATATAAATAATGATAATGAAATGAAATGAAAAAAATGTCCTTTAACATGTTGTACCGTACCGATACAGAATTACTGAATTAGGCAGTATAAATAATTAGGCAGCAGAGCCTAACCCTGTAACGGCAACATTGGGCTACATTGTAGCTGTCTCCGTAGGATTCATAGTCAATCTTATACATCTTGTTAGTTCAGTACCGGTAATTTGTATTTGGGATTTGCAATTATGTTTAAGTTTAATATTAATATATGATATCCGAAGCTATGCTTGTTTTCTTTTCTAATCTGCTAAGCGGTTATCCTCCCACCAACTATTGTGGCGAAAATGCACCCGTCGCAGTCATCTAACTACTCCGACTCCGACAGGGAGGTCTACAAGGCGGAGCACGTAGCAGAACGCGATGCCACGTTTGGGCGATACGATCGAGGTCGTACCGGGAGCCGAATGGATCCGTACGAGGTCGATCTCGAGATCAACGAGATAGAGAAAGAAGCGAGTAAGATAGACGAGCACGGATTTCTGCTGAAGCCCGAAACCTCCAGCCCGATATACAACGGGAGAGACTCTAAAACGAAAGCCAACGAGGTTACGAGAAGAGTCCAGAAATGGTGTAAAATGTTACGACCAGACAACTGGCCTAAATTTAAGAATTCTGATAAATTAAAAAATCGTATTTACAAGGGGATTCCTAACGCTCTTCGTGGTTCCGCTTGGTTGCTACTGTTAGATACGGAGACTAAGAAACTGGAGAGTCCGGGTCTTTATCAGCGGATGAAGAATCGCGCGCGGGGACAGGATCCCGCGGTGGTCCGACAGATTGACGTGGACATCCACCGCACCTTCCCCACCCACCACATGTACCGGGATCGCTACGGCAGTCGGCAGCAGATTATATTCAACGTGCTCACGGCCTACTCGGTGTTCAACGAGGAGGTCGCCTACTGCCAGGGGATGAGCGCGGTCGTCGCGTTGATGGCCATCTACGTGCACGGCGAGGAGGACATCTTCTGGGCCTTGAGCGCCCTGTTCACCGACAGCAGAATTCACGGTATGCACGGTTTCTTCGTGGAAGGACTCCCCAAACTCGTACGCTTCCAGAGCCATCTCGACCACATCATCAAGAAGATGATACCAAAACTCTTCAAACACATGGACAAGAACGACATCAAAGCGAACCTGTTCTCCACTCCGTGGTTCTTTAACTGTTTCCTCAACCGAGTTCCCTTCTCATTGGCGCTCCGATTGTGGGATATTTACATGCTGGAAGGAGACCGTCTGCTGGTATCCATGTCCTACTGCATACTAAAGATGCACAGACGGCATTTACTGCGGCTCTCCTCGGATAACATCTGGAGTTACCTTCAGGATAAGATCGCTCGGGATTTCGGTTGCACCGACGACCTCGCTATCGAGGAGTTGCGCAACTGCATGGCCGAGCTGATCGGGAAGAAGTTGCATCTGCCGCCCCGAGCCACGGCGAAGGAATTCCCACGTCTGCGAGGGGGCCGATCGCGTAACAGCATCAGTCGAGCGGACGGCGGCATAGTGCCGGGGATTGGGACCTACAGACCCATAGGGAACTCCCTCTCAACCGACTCACGGATTCACAGACAGACGGACAGTATGTCGACGGACCAACGCAGTTCCCGTAGCGATAGTTACATTGTAGACGTCGGCGTGGACGGGGGTAGTTCCGTGACTACCGACAGCAGCTACCGGGAATCCATCGATAGTCTGCCTCTACCGTGTACCAGTATAGACGACCTTAGTTCCAATTCGAACCACACGGAAACCCCGAAGGGGAGTTTGGTTGGGGTCCCCGGGTCGTTGGAAGGGAGCGTGGCGACGTTGGCGGGGGATGCACCGCCCCGCGGGTCTGCCACACCGACCCGCGGGTCTGCCACACCGACCCGCGGGTCTACCACACCGACCCGCGGGTCTACCCCGCCCACCCACATCGTATCGGACCTGCACTCCACCGCGTTCCACCCGGTTCGTCCATCCAGCGTCCCCCTCTGGGTGGTCCCCACCGTCCCACCCTCGCTCTCCCCCTTCGCCGACGCCTCTCGCACTGTGGTCGGGGAAGGCAGCGTCCCGGGTAACTCGCGATCCAACCGCTACTCTGTGCCGCCGTCGGACCGGGTCCGGGCGGACACGGAACCCGCCAAGTCGCGACCGCGAGGCGCCGCCAACCCCAACCGGATCTCCGCCCCCAACATGAATCCGACGTCGACGTTCGACCCGCAAGGGGCGTTAAACGACGAACTGGAGACATCCGGGGTCTGGCGCCGCCAGTCCACCAGCGTGGTGGCGCCGCCGCTGGAGGGCTACATCAGTCCGTCCCCCGCCAACACGTACCGCCGGACTCAGCGAGCTGGCAGCATCACCAGCTCCGGGTCCGGGCCCAACCTGCCCCCGAGGAACCCCCCGAGTCGGACCAGTCCGCGGCCGGACTCCTCGCGGCTCGCCGGCTCGGATAGGGCGGCGTTGCACCGCCTCCCGTACACCGGGTCTCCCCCCGCCCCTCCTCCTCCCAACAGTGACACTAATAAAGCCCTTCCCATTCTCCCTGACCCTCCGTCGCCGTTTCGCCCTGTCGGTAATTCCTCCCGCACTGAAGTGCTACTATAACTGCGTTACATTGACGCCAGTATAGCCACCATTGCTCTAGTCATGTTGCTGCCCGCATGCCGCTTTTAACTACAATTTTTATTATTTTAGTTAACAAATTTTAGGTATATAATAAATTTATTTCGATATTATATCTGGGTGTTTAAATATATTCATTGGCGTTTAAAGCGTCACAAATTTAGTGTATAGATAGATATTTGGATTGATTCATCTGTCATTATGAATTGATGTAAAATATTCCTATTTTTTTTATCTTCTTCCTCGTCTGTTACGTTACGTCCGGGCCGCTACATTACACAGTCAAGAGACAATAAAATATATCGTAGCCAATTCAATTTTAAACTCATTCGATTACAATATAAATTCCTAGATTATCTTGTATATTGTATTCTTCTCCCCTTCTATAAATTCCTAGATTATCTTGTATATTGTATTCTTCTCCCCTTCTATAAATTCCTAGATTCTCTTGTATATTGTATTCTTCTCCCCTTCTATAAATTCCTAGATTCTCTTGTATATTGTATTCTTCTCCCCTTCTATAAATTCCTAGATTCTCTTGTATATTGTATTCTTCTCCCCTTCTATAAATTCCTAGATTCTCTTGTATATTGTATTCTTCTCCCCTTCTATAAATTCCTAGATTCTCTTGTATATTGTATTCTTCTCCCCTTCTATAAGTTCCTAGATTCTCTTGTATATTGTATTCTTCTCCCCTTCTATAAATTCCTAGATTCTCTTCTATATTGTATTCTTCTCCCCTTCTATAAATTCCTACATTCTCTTGTATATTGTATTCTTCTCCCCTTCTATAAATTCCTAGATTCTCTTGTATATTGTATTCTTCTCCCCTTCTATAAGTTCCTAGATTCTCTTGTATATTGTATTCTTCTCCCCTTCTATAAATTCTTAGATTCTCTTGTATATTGTATTCTTCTCCCCTTCTATAAGTTCCTAGATTCTCTTGTATATTGTATTCTTCTCCCCTTCTATAAATTCCTAGATTCTCTTCTATATTGTATTCTTCTCCCCTTCTATAAATTCCTACATTCTCTTGTATATTGTATTCTTCTCCCCTTCTATAAATTCCTAGATTCTCTTGTATATTGTATTCTTCTCCCCTTCTATAAGTTCCTAGATTCTCTTGTATATTGTATTCTTCTCCCCTTCTATAAATTCCTAGATTCTCTTGTATATTGTATTCTTCTCCCCTTCTACAAATTCCTAGATTCTCTTCTATATTGCATTCTTCTCCCCTTCTATAAATTCCTAGATTCTCTTCTATATTGTATTCTTCTCCCCTTCTATAAATTCTTAGATTCTCTTGTATATTGTATTCTTCTCCCCTTCTTTAAATTCCTAGATTCTCTTGTATATTCTTCTCCCCTTCTATAAATTCCTAGATTCTCTTGTATATTGTATTCTTCTCCCCTTCTATAAATTCCTAGATTCTCTTGTATATTGTATTCTTCTCCCCTTCTATAAATTCCTAGATTCTCTTGTATATTGTATTCTTCTCCCCTTCTACAAATTCCTAGATTCTCTTCTATATTGTATTCTTCTCCCCTTCTATAAATTCCTAGATTCTCTTGTATATTGTATTCTTCTCCCCTTCTATAAATTCCTAGATTATCTTGTATATTGTATTCTTCTCCCCTTCTATAAATTCCTAGATTCTCTTGTATATTGTATTCTTCTCCCCTTCTATAAATTCTTAGATTCTCTTGTATATTGTATTCTTCTCCCCTTCTTTAAATTCCTAGATTCTCTTGTATATTCTTCTCCCCTTCTATAAATTCCTAGATTCTCTTCTATATTGCATTCTTCTCCCCTTCTATAAATTCCTAGATTCTCTTCTATATTGTATTCTTCTCCCCTTCTATAAATTCTTAGATTCTCTTGTATATTGTATTCTTCTCCCCTTCTTTAAATTCCTAGATTCTCTTGTATATTCTTCTCCCCTTCTATAAATTCCTAGATTCTCTTGTATATTGTATTCTTCTCCCCTTCTATAAATTCCTAGATTCTCTTGTATATTGTATTCTTCTCCCCTTCTATAAATTCCTAGATTCTCTTGTATATTCTTCTCCCCTTCTATAAATTCCTAGATTCTCTTGTATATTGTATTCTTCTCCCCTTCTATAAATTCCTAGATTCTCTTGTATATTCTTCTCCCCTTCTATAAATTCCTAGATTCTCTTGTATATTGTATTCTTCTCCCCTTCTATAAATTCCTAGATTCTCTTGTATATTGTATTCTTCTCCCCTTCTACAAATTCCTAGATTCTCTTCTATATTGTATTCTTCTCCCCTTCTATAAATTCCTAGATTCTCTTGTATATTCTTCTCCCCTTCTATAAATTCCTAGATTCTCTTGTATATTGTATTCTTCTCCCCTTCTATAAATTCCTAGATTCTCTTGTATATTCTTCTCCCCTTCTATAAATTCCTAGATTCTCTTGTATATTGTATTCTTCTCCCCTTCTATAAATTCCTAGATTCTCTTGTATATTCTTCTCCCCTTCTATAAATTCCTAGATTCTCTTGTATATTGTATTCTTCTCCCCTTCTATAAATTCCTAGATTCTCTTGTATATTGTATTCTTCTCCCCTTCTACAAATTCCTAGATTCTCTTCTATATTGTATTCTTCTCCCCTTCTATAAATTCCTAGATTCTCTTGTATATTGTATTCTTCTCCCCTTCTATAAATTCCTAGATTATCTTGTATATTGTATTCTTCTCCCCTTCTATAAATTCCTAGATTCTCTTGTATATTGTATTCTTCTCCCCTTCTATAAATTCCTAGATTCTCTTGTATATTGTATTCTTCTCCCCTTCTATAAATTCCTAGATTCTCTTGTATATTGTATTCTTCTCCCCTTCTATAAGTTCCTAGATTCTCTTGTATATTGTATTCTTCTCCCCTTCTATAAATTCCTAGATTCTCTTCTATATTGTATTCTTCTCCCCTTCTATAAATTCCTACATTCTCTTGTATATTGTATTCTTCTCCCCTTCTATAAATTCCTAGATTCTCTTGTATATTGTATTCTTCTCCCCTTCTATAAGTTCCTAGATTCTCTTGTATATTGTATTCTTCTCCCCTTCTATAAATTCTTAGATTCTCTTGTATATTGTATTCTTCTCCCCTTCTATAAGTTCCTAGATTCTCTTGTATATTGTATTCTTCTCCCCTTCTATAAATTCCTAGATTCTCTTCTATATTGTATTCTTCTCCCCTTCTATAAATTCCTACATTCTCTTGTATATTGTATTCTTCTCCCCTTCTATAAATTCCTAGATTCTCTTGTATATTGTATTCTTCTCCCCTTCTATAAGTTCCTAGATTCTCTTGTATATTGTATTCTTCTCCCCTTCTATAAATTCCTAGATTCTCTTGTATATTGTATTCTTCTCCCCTTCTACAAATTCCTAGATTCTCTTCTATATTGCATTCTTCTCCCCTTCTATAAATTCCTAGATTCTCTTCTATATTGTATTCTTCTCCCCTTCTATAAATTCTTAGATTCTCTTGTATATTGTATTCTTCTCCCCTTCTTTAAATTCCTAGATTCTCTTGTATATTCTTCTCCCCTTCTATAAATTCCTAGATTCTCTTGTATATTGTATTCTTCTCCCCTTCTATAAATTCCTAGATTCTCTTGTATATTGTATTCTTCTCCCCTTCTATAAATTCCTAGATTCTCTTGTATATTGTATTCTTCTCCCCTTCTATAAATTCTTAGATTCTCTTGTATATTGTATTCTTCTCCCCTTCTATAAATTCTTAGATTCTCTTGTATATTGTATTCTTCTCCCCTTCTATAAGTTCCTTGATTCTCTTGTATATTGTATTCTTCTCCCCTTCTATAAATTCCTAGATTCTCTTCTATATTGTATTCTTCTCCCCTTCTATAAATTCCTAGATTCTCTTGTATATTGTATTCTTCTCCCCTTCTATAAGTTCCTAAATTCTCTTGTATATTGTATTCTTCTCCCCTTCTATAAATTCCTAGATTCTCTTCTATATTGTATTCTTCCCCCCTTCTATAAATTCCTAGATTATCTTGTATATTGTATTCTTCTCCCCTTCTATAAATTCCTAGATTATCTTGTATATTGTATTCTTCTCCCTTTCTATAAATTCCTAGATTCTCTTGTATATTGTATTCTTCTCCCCTTCTATAAATTCCTACATTCTCTTGTATATTGTATTATTCTTCCCTTCTATAAATTCCTAGATTCTCTTGTATATTGTATTCTTCTCCCCTTCTATAAATTCCTAGATTATCTTGTATATTGTATTCTTCTCCCCTTCTATAAATTCTTAGATTCTCTTGTATATTGTATTCTTCTCCCCTTCTATAAATTCCTAGATTCTCTTGTATATTGTATTCTTCTTCCCTTCTATAAATTCCTAGATTCTCTTGTATATTGTATTCTTCTCCCCTTCTATAAATTCCTAGATTATCTTGTATATTGTATTCTTCTCCCCTTCTATAAATTCTTAGATTCTCTTGTATATTGTATTCTTCTCCCCTTCTATAAGTTCCTAAATTCTCTTGTATATTGTATTCTTCTCCCCTTCTATAAATTCCTAGATTCTCTTCTATATTGTATTCTTCCCCCCTTCTATAAATTCCTAGATTATCTTGTATATTGTATTCTTCTCCCCTTCTATAAATTCCTAGATTATCTTGTATATTGTATTCTTCTCCCTTTCTATAAATTCCTAGATTCTCTTGTATATTGTATTCTTCTCCCCTTCTATAAATTCCTACATTCTCTTGTATATTGTATTATTCTTCCCTTCTATAAATTCCTAGATTCTCTTGTATATTGTATTCTTCTCCCCTTCTATAAATTCCTAGATTATCTTGTATATTGTATTCTTCTCCCCTTCTATAAATTCTTAGATTCTCTTGTATATTGTATTCTTCTCCCCTTCTATAAATTCCTAGATTCTCTTGTATATTGTATTCTTCTCCCCTTCTATAAATTCTTAGATTCTCTTGTATATTGTATTCTTCTCCCCTTCTATAAATTCCTAGATTCTCTTGTATATTGTATTCTTCTCCCCTTCTATAAATTCCTAGATTCTCTTGTATATTCTTCTCCCCTTCTATAAATTCCTAGATTCTCTTCTATATTGTATTCTTCTCCCCTTCTATAAATTCCTAGATTCTCTTGTATATTGTATTCTTCTCCCCTTCTATAAATTCCTAGATTCTCTTGTATATTGTATTCTTCTCCCCTTCTATAAATTCCTAGATTCTCTTGTATATTGTATTATTCTTCCCTTCTATAAATTCCTAGATTCTCTTGTATATTGTATTCTTCTCCCCTTCTATAAATTCCTACATTCTCTTGTATATTGTATTATTCTTCCCTTCTATAAATTCCTAGATTCTCTTGTATATTGTATTCTTCTCCCCTTCTATAAATTCCTAGATTCTCTTGTATATTGTATTATTCTTCCCTTCTATAAATTCCTAGATTCTCTTGTATATTGTATTCTTCTCCCCTTCTATAAATTCCTACATTCTCTTGTATATTGTATTATTCTTCCCTTCTATAAATTCCTAGATTATCTTGTATATTGTATTCTTCTCCCCTTCTATAAATTCCTAGATTCTCTTGTATATTGTATTCTTCTCCCCTTCTATAAATTCCTAGATTCTCTTGTATATTGTATTCTTCTCCCCTTCTATAAATTCCTAGATTCTCTTGTATATTGTATTCTTCTCCCCTTCTATAAATTCCTAGATTCTCTTGTATATTGTATTCTTCTCCCCTTCTATAAATTCCTAGATTCTCTTGTATATTGTATTCTTCTCCCCTTCTATAAATTCCTAGATTCTCTTGTATATTGTATTCTTCTCCCCTTCTATAAATTCCTAGATTCTCTTGTATATTGTATTCTTCTCCCCTTCTATAAATTCCTAGATTATCTTGTATATTGTATTCTTCTCCCCTTCTATAAATTCCTACATTCTCTTGTATATTGTATTATTCTTCCCTTCTATAAATTCCTAGATTCTCTTGTATATTGTATTCTTCTCCCCTTCTATAAATTCCTAGATTCTCTTGTATATTGTATTCTTCTTCCCTTCTATAAATTCCTAGATTCTCTTGTATATTGTATTCTTCTCCCCTTCTATAAATTCCTAGATTCTCTTGTATATTGTATTCTTCTTCCCTTCTATAAATTCCTAGATTATCTTGTATATTGTATTCTTCTCCCCTTCTATAAATTCCTAGATTCTCTTGTATATTGTATTCTTCTCCCCTTCTATAAATTCCTAGATTCTCTTGTATATTGTATTCTTCTCCCCTTCTATAAATTCCTAGATTCTCTTGTATATTGTATTCTTCTCCCCTTCTATAAATTCCTAGATTCTCTTGTATATTGTATTCTTCTCCCCTTCTATAAATTCCTAGATTCTCTTGTATATTGTATTCTTCTCCCCTTCTATAAATTCCTAGATTATCTTGTATATTGTATTCTTCTTCCCTTCTATAAATTCCTAGATTCTCTTGTATATTGTATTCTTCTCCCCTTCTATAAATTCCTAGATTATCTTGTATATTGTATTCTTCTCCCCTTCTATAAATTCCTAGATTCTCTTGTATATTGTATTCTTCTCCCCTTCTATAAATTCCTAGATTCTCTTGTATATTGTATTCTTCTCCCCTTCTATAAATTCCTAGATTCTCTTGTATATTGTATTCTTCTCCCCTTCTATAAATTCCTAGATTCTCTTGTATATTGTATTCTTCTCCCCTTCTATAAATTCCTAGATTCTCTTGTATATTGTATTCTTCTCCCCTTCTATAAATTCCTAGATTCTCTTGTATATTGTATTCTTCTCCCCTTCTATAAATTCCTAGATTCTCTTGTATATTGTATTCTTCTCCCCTTCTATAAATTCCTAGATTCTCTTGTATATTGTATTCTTCTCCCCTTCTATAAATTCCTAGATTCTCTTGTATATTGTATTCTTCTCCCCTTCTATAAATTCCTAGATTCTCTTGTATATTGTATTCTTCTCCCCTTCTATAAATTCCTAGATTCTCTTGTATATTGTATTCTTCTCCCCTTCTATAAATTCCTAGATTCTCTTGTATATTGTATTCTTCTCCCCTTCTATAAATTCCTAGATTCTCTTGTATATTGTATTCTTCTCCCCTTCTATAAATTCCTAGATTCTCTTGTATATTGTATTCTTCTCCCCTTCTATAAATTCCTAGATTCTCTTGTATATTGTATTCTTCTCCCCTTCTATAAATTCCTAGATTCTCTTGTATATTGTATTCTTCTCCTCTTCTATAAATTCCTAGATTCTCTTGTATATTGTATTCTTCTCCCCTTCTATAAGTTCCTAGATTCTCTTGTATATTGTATTCTTCTCCCCTTCTATAAATTCCTTCAAAATCCTTCAGATTCTCGTGTATATTCTTCTCCCCTTCTATAAGTTCCTAGATTCTCTTGTAAATTGTATTCTTCTCCCCTTCTATAAGTTCCTAGATTCTCTTGTATATTGTATTCTTCTCCCCTTCTATAAATTCCTTCAAAATCCTTCAGATTCTCGTGTATATTCTTCTCCCCTTCTATAAGTTCCTAGATTCTCTTGTAAATTGTATTCTTCTCCCCTTCTATAAGTTCCTAGATTCTCTTGTATATTGTATTCTTCTCCCCTTCTATAAATTCCTAGATTCTCTTCTATATTGTATTCTTCTCCCCTTCTATAAATTCCTAGATTCTCTTCTATATTGTATTCTTCTCCCCTTCTATAAATTCCTAGATTCTCTTGTATATTGTATTCTTTTCCCCTTCTATAAATTCCTAGATTCTCTTGTATATTGTATTCTTCTCCCCTTCTATAAATTCCTAGATTCTCTTGTATATTGTATTCTTCTCCCCTTCTATAAATTCCTAGATTCTCTTGTATATTGTATTCTTCTCCCCTTCTATAAATTCCTAGATTCTCTTGTATATTGTATTCTTCTCCCCTTCTATAAATTCCTAGATTATCTTGTATATTGTATTCTTCTCCCCTTCTATAAGTTCCTAGATTCTCTTGTATATTGTATTCTTCTCCCCTTCTATAAATTCCTAGATTATCTTGTATATTGTATTCTTCTCCCCTTCTATAAATTCCTAGATTCTCTTGTATATTCTTCTCCCCTTCTATAAGTTCCTAGATTCTCTTGTATATTGTATTCTTCTCCCCTTCTATAAATTCCTAGATTCTCTTGTATATTGTATTCTTCTCCCCTTCTATAAGTTCCTAGATTCTCTTGTATATTGTATTCTTCTCCCCTTCTATAAATTCCTAGATTATCTTGTATATTGTATTCTTCTCCCCTTCTATAAATTCCTAGATTCTCTTGTATATTCTTCTCCCCTTCTATAAGTTCCTAGATTCTCTTGTATATTGTATTCTTCTCCCCTTCTATAAGTTCCTAGATTCTCTTGTAAATTGTATTCTTCTCCCCTTCTATAAGTTCCTAGATTCTCTTGTATATTGTATTCTTCTCCCCTTCTATAAATTCCTAGATTCTCTTCTATATTGTATTCTTCTCCCCTTCTATAAATTCCTAGATTCTCTTCTATATTGTATTCTTCTCCCCTTCTATAAATTCCTAGATTCTCTTGTATATTGTATTCTTTTCCCCTTCTATAAATTCCTAGATTCTCTTGTATATTGTATTCTTCTCCCCTTCTATAAGTTCCTAGATTCTCTTGTATATTGTATTCTTCTCCCCTTCTATAAATTCCTAGATTCTCTTCTATATTGTATTCTTCTCCCCTTCTATAAATTCCTAGATTCTCTTCTATATTGTATTCTTCTCCCCTTCTATAAATTCCTAGATTATCTTGTATATTGTATTCTTCTCCCCTTCTATAAGTTCCTAGATTCTCTTGTATATTGTATTCTTCTCCTCTTCTATAAATTCCTAGATTATCTTGTATATTGTATTCTTCTACCCTTCTATAAATTCCTAGATTCTCTTGTATATTCTTCTCCCCTTCTATAAGTTCCTAGATTCTCTTGTATATTGTATTCTTCTCCCCTTCTATAAATTCCTAGATTCTCTTGTATATTGTATTCTTCTCCCCTTCTATAAATTCCTAGATTCTCTTGTATATTGTATTCTTCTCCCCTTCTATAAATTCCTAGATTCTCTTGTATATTGTATTCTTCTCCCCTTCTATAAATTCCTAGATTCTCTTGTATATTGTATTCTTCTCCCCTTCTATCAATTCCTAGATTCTCTTGTATATTGTATTCTTCTCCCCTTTTATAAATTCCTAGATTCTCTTGTATATTGTATTCTTCTCCCCTTCTATAAATTCCTAGATTCTCTTGTATATTCTTCTCCCCTTCTATAGGTTCCTTGATTCTCTTGTATATTGTATTCTTCTCCCCTTCTATAAATTCCTAGATTCTCTTGTATATTGTATTCTTCTCCCCTTCTATAAATTCCTAGATTCTCTTGTATATTGTATTCTTCTCCCCTTTTATAAATTCATAGATTCTCTTGTATATTGTATTCTTCTCCCCTTCTATAAATTCCTAGATTCTCTTGTATATTCTTCTCCCCTTCTATAAGTTCCTTGATTCTCTTGTATATTGTATTCTTCTCCCCTTCTATAAATTCCTAGATTCTCTTGTATATTGTATTCTTCTCCCCTTCTATAAATTTCTAGATTCTCTTGTATATTGTATTCTTCTCCCCTTCTATAAATTCCTAGATTCTCTTCTATATTGTATTCTTCTCCCCTTCTATAAATTCCTAGATTCTCTTGTATATTGTATTCTTCTCCCCTTCTATAAATTCCTAGATTCTCTTGTATATTCTTCTCCCCTTCTATAAGTTCCTAGATTCTCTTGTATATTGTATTCTTCTCCCCTTCTATAAATTCCTAGATTCTCTTGTATATTCTTCTCCCCTTCTATAAATTCCTAGATTCTCTTGTATATTTGTATTCTTCTCCCCTTCTATAAATTCCTAGATTCTCTTGTATATTTGTATTCTTCTCCCCTTCTATAAATTCCTAGATTCTCTTGTATATTGTATTCTTCTCCCCTTCTATAAATTCCTAGATTATCTTGTATATTGTATTCTTCTCCCCTTCTATAAATTCCTAGATTCTCTTGTATATTGTATTCTTCTCCCCTTCTAGAACCATTTGAAGTGTTATGGGGCGTCCTCCAAGGAGACACACTTGCACCATTCTTGTTCATAATTGTGGTTGACTATATTCTACGCACGTCCTTAGATCATCATAATGATGATGGGGTGATGATAACTCCACCTACTGGCTCCAGAAGTCGAGGAAATCCTGCCAAGTACCTAACTGATTTAGACTTTGCTGATGATGTAGGAGTACCCTCAGAAGGTTATATTGAAAAATATCGAGACATGAAAAATATCGAGAGTAAAAATAACGCGAGTAAAAACATCGAGTGTTGAAAAATAACGATAATATCGAGAGTTCAAAAAATATCGAGAGTAAAAATATCGAGAGTAAAAATATCGAGTTTTGAAAAATATCGAGAGTAAAAATATCGAGTGTTGAAAAATATCGAGAGTAAAAATATCGATTGTAACAATTTTTTTAAATTAGGGTTGTGTGATAATTTTTGTTCCTAAAAATGTTCTAGAACAACAATATTTATCAACATTTGGTAGCTTATACAGTACGTGTTCTAATATAATAATTAACAATATTTATAATATTTATCAAAATTTATAGCTAGCACTTCTTTTATAATATTTATTAAAAAAATAGCAAAAACTAGCTAGTATAATAAATCTGGTAAATGGGTACCCAAGGTGTATTAATGCCATTCACTTGCACTGTTGTAACCCATGCACTGCAATATTGTTCCATAATTCTAAATAAAATGCTCTAGCAAAATGCAATATTTTTACTCTCGATATTTTTACTCTCGTTATTTTTACTCTCGATATTTTTCAACACTCGATATTTTTACTCTCGATATTTTTCAACACTCGATATTTTTACTCTCGATATTTTTCAACACTCGATATTTTTACTCTCGATATTTTTCAACACTCGATATTTTACTCTCGATATTTTTCAACACTCGATATTTTTACTCTCGATATTTTTCAACACTCGATATTTTTACTCTCGATATTTTTCAACACTCGATATTTTTACTCTCGATATTTTTACTCTCGATATTTTTCAACACTCGATATTTCTACTCTCGATATTTTTCAACACTCAATATTTTTACTCTCGCTATTTTCAACACTCGTTATTTTTACTCTCGATATTTTTCAACACTCGATATTTTTCAGCACTCGATATATTTACTCTCGATATTTTTCAACACTCGATATTTTTACTCTCGATATTTTTCAACACTCGATATTTTTACTCTCGATATTTTTCAACACTCGATATTTTTCAACACTCGATATTTTTACTCTCGATATTTTTCAACACTCGATATTTTTACTCTCGATATTTTTCAACACTCGATATTTTTCAACACTCGATATTTTTACTCTCGATATTTTTATTCTCGATATTTTTCAACACTCGATATTTTTATTCTCGATATTTTTCAACACTCGATATTTTTATTCTCGATATTTTTCAACACTCGATATTTTAACTCTCGATATTTTTCAACACTCGATATTTTTACTCTCGATATTTTTCAACACTCGATATTTTTACTCTCGATATTTTTCAACACTCGATATTTTTACTCTCGATATTTTTCAACACTCGTTATTTTCGATATTTTTCATCTCTCGTTATTTTTACTCTCGATATTTTTAATCACGTTAATTATCAACACTCGTTATTTTTACTCTCGATATTTTTACTCTCGTTATTTTTACTCTCGATATTTTTCATGTCTCGATATTTTTCACCATTACCCCTCAGAATCACTAGAGGGAGCCCAACGTCTTCTCAGCTTCGAGTGTTGGTCTTTTTATTAACTCCAGAAAGTCCAAAATTTTGACAGTTAACTTTGAAAGTCCTCAGCAAGTCTCTGACCGGATGAGCATAAGCTCAAAAGATGGTATGCTTGAGCATGTGGACGACTTCTGTTACCTGGGATCATGGATCCGGAAGTCGGGTGAGGACCTTCGAATACGTAAGGGAAAGGCATGGGCAGCCTTGAATAGGCTTTCCAGGATTTGGAAGTCACCGAGAATTAATCGGAAACTTAAGGTCCGATTATTTAGAGCAGCAGTAGTTCCAGTACTCCTCTATGGTAGTCCATGCTGGGCTCTAACTGCTGAGGACACCAAATCTCTGGGTGGCACATTCACAAGAATGCTACGCCGGGTTCATTGTGTCAAGTACAATGCACACATCTCCAACCAGACACTATATAACATTGGAGGTGTCTCATTGGTTCCCCCAAGCTTGACACTAGAACAAAATCGCCTCCGCTTTGCAGGACATTGCTTTCGCTGTGAGGACCAGCCAGTGCATAATCTTGTACTTTGGCAGCCTCATGGAGTGAATAAGCATGGTGGACAGCCCATGACTTTCTTGAGACGCATCTTAAAGGACACTGGCCTTAAAGATGCGGATGATCTAGCAAATGTCATGGGTGATAGGGAGTTGTGGCGGCGCAATTTTGTCGACAAGCCGGCACAGCATTCTTAAAAATGCAGCTGCAATGCAGCATGCCGATCCTAGTGTAATCTGACTGTTTCTCAAGCCTTCACTCCAATATTGTATAGTCATTATTAAATATAATTGTTTTAAGGATTGTATTAGGTATGACTTTATTGTTTACTTATCTAGGGATCCCTTATCTAGGGATCCCTTATCTAGGGATCCCTTATCTAGGGATCCCTTATCTATGGATCCCTTATCTAGGGATCCCTTATCTATAGGGATCCCTTATCTAGGGATCCCTTATTTAGGGATCCCTTATCTAGGGATCCCTTATCTAGGGATCACTTATCTAGGGATCCCTTATCTATGGATCCCTTATCTAGGGATCCCTTATCTAGGGATCCCTTATCTATGGATCCCTTATCTAGGGATCCCTTATCTAGGGATCCCTTATCTAGGGATCCCTTATCTAGGGATCACTTATCTAGGGATCCCTTATCTATGGATCCCTTATCTAGGGATCCCTTATCTATGGATCCCTTATCTAGGGATCCCTTATCTATAGGGATCCCTTATCTAGGGATCCCTTATTTAGGGATCCCTTATCTAGGGATCCCTTATCTAGGGATCACTTATCTAGGGATCCCTTATCTATGGATCCCTTATCTAGGGATCCCTTATCTAGGGATCCCTTATCTATGGATCCCTTATCTAGGGATCCCTTATCTAGGGATCCCTTATCTAGGGATCCCTTATCTAGGGATCCCTTATCTAGGGATCCCTTATCTATGGATCCCTTATCTAGGGATCCCTTATCTAGGGATCCCTTATCTAGGGATCCCTTATCTAGGGATCCCTTATCTAGGGATCACTTATCTAGGGATCCCTTATCTAGGGATCCCTTATCTAGGGATCCCTTATCTATGGATCCCTTATCTAGGGATCCCTTATCTAGGGATCCCTTATCTAGGGATCCCTTATCTAGGGATCCCTTATCTAGGGATCCCTTAATAAGGGATCCCTTATCTAGGGATCCCTTATCTAGGGATCCCTTATCTATGGATCCCTTATCTAGGGATCCCTTATCTATGGATCCCTTATCTAGGGATCCCTTATCTAGGGATCCCTTATCTAGGGATCCCTTATCTAGGGATCCCTTATCTATGGATCCCTTATCTAGGGATCCCCCGCTCGCGTTATGAAACTGGTAACTCCGGAGAACATTAACTGTAGAGACGGCCAGGGCCGTAATTCTACGCCGCTCCACCTAGCGGCGGGATGCAATAATTACGAGATTGTCGAGTGTTTACCACAAGCTGGTGCTGATGTTAATAGTCAAGATAAAGGTTAGTCCAGGTGGATAGTACACAAGCTGGTGCTGATGTTAATAGTCAAGATAAAGGTTAGTCCAGGTGGATAGTACGCAAGCTGGTGCTGATGTTAATAGTCAAGATAAAGGTTAGTCCAGGTGGATAGTACGCAATATCCTGGGTTGGTTGGTCGCCATAGTAATTATAACTGTACGCTCTAACACGCCCCATATTACTTAATTGCCTGTATTTGAAGTATCACAGCATATATTATCGACTATCCTTAACACATTAAAAACATAAAGAACTACAAATTGACAACAGGTCCACCAACCCTTGGCACATGCATACCTCAATATCCGTAGTTATAGTAACGGGATACACTAATTACTCGGTCGCATTGAATGCATACAATACTAATGAATTTGATTGCTAGTTTCTTCCACCATTAGTTTTACCTGCGGAAGTTTGCAAACTAATATAATATATTGATTTCGGACGATTTTATTAAAAGTAACTCCATCATTATTGTTAATAACATTTCACAATCACAACCAACTCAATATTTATTGTATCTGACATTTATTCACAATTATCTACATTTTTTAATGTGATTTTTTAGTATTAAATTAAATAATATTCAGGAAATTATCAATTAATAACTAACTAACTATGCGATATAAATCGCCAGAGAATTCGGAAATATTCCAGTTCGATCTATCTCGCGTCTCTTCCCTCCACTGCTCAACACGTAATTGCGGCAGATGTGAGGCGTGCGAGTTGTCGTCGCAAGTGGCCCACGCCAAGCAATGGGTCCCCAAGGCCGGATCCAAAACCCAACTGCGATTCCTCATCCAACTGTCCAGTCGGTTGCTAAGCTACGAGCTGCTGCAGTACATCCTGGGCGTGATGCAGTCCTCCGTTGCCGCCAAGGACTACACCTACGCGCGCATGAGGGTGCATCCCAGTTGCAATGGGGATGCTACGTCCATCGGCCAGGATGGGTTGCGACTACGACCTGCGGTGAACCGCGCCATGCGGGAAGCGACTAACTGGTTCTCCCGCGCCAACTATTGGTCCAAATCAAACTTCGTACTAGCGGTGGCTGCTCTCTGCCCCATATCATGTCTCTACTCATTCATGCAGCAGTTGAAAACTATCCGACTTCGTACAAAGTTAGAGGAACCCAACTCGTTTGATGAAGATACGCTATCTGGTGGTAGTTTAGAGCGTAGTTTATCAGTCGATAGTTTCCACACTGATAGCAACCCGGATATAGCTTTCCTAGCCGAAACAAAAGGAGCCAATCAGTGGGGCCCGATTAAAGCCAGCCACCCATTGGCTCGTCGAGAGCGCCGACTAGTGGCTGCTGCAGAACAAACTGTTATTGTGACGCTGGAGAGAACAAAGAAAAACGTTGGCAAGAAAGTAGTTGAGTCGAGTGAGGTAGAAGATGTGGACCCAACCTTGAGTATATTGCCGACCTCCAAAACCGCTTATTCGGGGGTGTCTAGGTACAAAGACTTTATTAGTGATCTCCCTGTACATATATCCAAACTTATACTAAGTTATGTGGGGAAGCAGAGTTTAAACAACTGCGTGTGTGTCAACCACGTGTGGCGACCGTTGGCGCAACAAGTGCTAAGCGAGGTGCAGATCCACCGCAGTCTAGCGGATCAGGTCTTGGTGCTGCAGGGCAGCTCCGCTAAGGGGTGCAATCCGGTCTACGCAAAGTACGTGGCGGTGGCAGTGCCCCAGCTAGAGGGCGACGGCTGGGAGGTGGTCCGAGTACCTGGGATCCAACCCGCCGCTCAGGATCTCCGGAACACTGCCGACGTCAACCACAAGTCGTCCTACTTCGGCGTCGAGACGAGGAACGTTTACATGGAAGAGCGCAACGTTTACTGTGGTGCCTACAACACTATGATATTGCTTAGCAACGAGGACGCAAACCGCGTGATTAGCTACACGGGGGGCGAGTTGGTCACCTGGGCGACGCACGACCGACGCATCCGATTGGTCGCCATTGACAACGGCCACCAGCGGCCGCGGCCGATCCACGGCCACGCGGGGTCCATCCAGGGGCTGCTGGTCTGCGAGTCGGACGGGGTAGTGTTCAGTGCGAGTTACGACACGAGTCTGAGGATGTGGCGCCTCGAGGACGGCTTCTGTTTGCGGATATTCCGCGGTCACCAGGACACTGTGACATGCGCCGCTCGGTCCCCCGACGGCAGGCTGCTCGCATCTGGATCTCGAGACAAAAAGGTAAAAATATGGGAGATCGAGACGGGAAAGTGTCTCTTCAGTATGAAACATCACTACCCGGTTCTTTGCATCCAATTGGATAATAATTTGGTGTGTGGAGGAGACGAAGGTGGAAAACTCAAGGTTTGGAGTCTTTCTGAGGATGGTGGAGTTCTAGTAAAGCGTCTGGATGGCCACCAAGGGGCTGTGGTCTCCCTCTGTTTCGACCGATGGCACTTGGTTTCTGGCGGTTGGGACGGTTACTGTCTCGTCTGGTCTATGGTTGGTCGTCACCAACGTTGTCTCGGTGCATTGAGACACCCCGGGCCAGTGCATTGCCTGTTCCTCTCCTTTTTGCGAGTGTTTACAGGATGCGAGGATGGCAAACTCCGCATATGGAATGTCCTTACCGGTGAGTGTTTACGTCTGTTGCGTGGCAACAGTCGAAGTGATCCCATCTACCACATGAGCGTGGCAGGCAACCATGTTGTCATCAACACTCTATCGAATATAATATTGTTTAAATTCGAAGAGGTCGAATGGGATTACACGCTGGAGGATGACAGTGTGGATCTCGCGAAAAAAGTTATTGGTTACAGCGATGCCGAATTAACTAAACGGGATTACGCTGTGGTGCGAGCCAATAGAGCAACAATAACTGGGTCGGCGGATAGTCGGGTTGTTGGGTACGAGATACAGGCTGGAGACCGAGCGGATGGAGAGCGATTCATACACAGCGCCCAGCGGTTAGGTCTATCCAGTGTGGCCGAGGCAAAGAGGATACAGAGCATCCCAATGGTTAACTCCCTCCGGCCCTCCACCTCTGGTACGTTCTTCAGCATGACGGCTGTCCGGAGGCCGGATGGGGTCGGGGACTCTGTCTGTCCGGAGTTAGAGGAGTTGGGTTGGAGTGCCGAGAGGGCAGCCGCAGTCTCGAGACCGAGCACAGCCGGGCCCAGGGCCGGGTTCCCCAGACCAGCCACCGGGCTCTCCAGGGCCGGCTCCACCAGACCAGCCACCGGGCTCTCCAGGGCCGGCCCCACCAGACCAGCCACCGGGCTCTCCAGGGCCGCACCAGTGGCAGGATCGCGGCCTCATACAGCTGCGGGGAGACATAACACGGCAATATCTCGCTCGTCCGCTGAAGGGCGACATAACACAGGTTTATCTCGATCGGTCGTCTCTACTACAAGGGTTCACAGCGCCTTGGCGCCCTCTACCGGTGTAAACGTGGATCACGATATGAGTAACGATAAAATCAACAATTTAAGTCTATCGGAAGCCAAATACTTATTGAGAAGCCAAGCGAAAAAACGTGAGCCACCATCCTCCGACAAAATGTACCTGGGTATGAGCACCATCTCCATGACGATGGCCAATGGGGAGACCGCGATTAATACGTGCATTAACGCAGGCATCCCACCATCATCTTCCGTAGCGAAACCCGAACTACCACGAACGAAAACGTCGCCCACTAGATGGCGTCCTTGGTCCTCTCGCGTCGCCATGACCACAGACTCTGTGACTGAGGTCCCCCTCCCTCTACAAATAGTAACCCCTTATACGGTAACCAAGGCCGAGATTGTGCCGCCAGTTCCGCTGCACCCCGCCCGGATTTACAGTACCATCCCAACGCCCACGGTAATCAAACCCACAGAAACTTCCCGAGAAGCTCAAAAAGTTACTAAAACTCCGCGACTCACATCTAAACACCGTATCCGACCAGTTAAGGTTTTAATATCCCCGCGGGTCGCAGACGACGGTTCCTATAGCGGGAAGACCCCGTCCCGACACGAGACACCTGTAGTGGCGCCCTCTAGGGACCCGTTCGGCGCTCACACTCGGCTCACATTGCGAACCCACCAGGAAGATAACCGTATCGGCGTCTCCCATCGCCATGGTTACCGCCTGTACCTGCGTGGTAAGGAGGAGGCGCAGGCTGCTAGGCAACGGGTGTCCTGGTTGGCTCTCGCTCAAGGCAACGCGATTCTTAAAACCCAAAAGAAGATCGCAGCGCCAGAAATACGCGAGGATTACATATAGGAACAGCGCCAGAAATACGCGAGGATTACATATAGGAACAGCGCCAGAAATACGCGAGGATTACATATAGGAACAGCGCCAGAAATACGCTAGGATTACGTATAGATAGTAGGCCTATTATTGATGGGGTTGAACTTATTTTTTTTACAAATTATTACTACTTACTCTTTATTCACGGCGGTCATTTATTAGTCGAATTACTATAAATATAGTCGGGGTTTAGAAGTAGATATTTTTTTCTATTGAAAATAGCGTTTCGTGTTTTTAAGTGCGAGGCGTTATTTTATTCTAGCAGAGCGAGCACTGTAGTACAAGTGAATAATATATTGTTATCAATTAGGTACTTGGACTAGAGGACTTTGGATGGCGGCAGAAATATATTTTTTACGAAAAAAATATACTGTCGGAAAACTGGAACATAAGTAAATCTTAAATTCGGGAGCGAAAATTCAGAAATATCACGTGACATTTTTATGTATAAAATTTAATTTCACCAACATATGGTATACCGTAAAACATGTGGTTAAAACCGAAATTATAGGTCACTAATTAAATAAGTAATATAAATATACAACTATATATCCACTTCTGAACAAACCCATAATATTATATCACCTTTAATTACAGTTGCAACAGCTCATCTCCAATTTATTTAATAAAAATTATTAATATAAAAGTAAATTATTTAAGAGAGAGCAATCGAACAGGTTAGCAGCCCCTTTCTATATAGGTGATTATTATGTCCCGATGAGCGGTTTTAGTACTAAGAACTACCCCAAGATACAGTAAGGGATTGGGTTCACCATTAAATAATAACACGTGCGAGAGTGTAGATGGGTGGAATATTATTTAGTACAAGAGTGTAGATGGGTGGAATATTATTTAGTACAAGAGTGTAGATGGGTGGAATATTATTTAGTATAAGAGTGTAGATGGGTGGAATATTATTTAGTACAAGCGAGAGTGTAGATGGGTGGAATATTATTTAGTACAAGCGAGAGTGTAGATGGGTGGAATATTATTTAGTACAAGCGAGAGTGTAGATGGGTGGAATATTATTTAGTACCCTTGTACTATTACCCTTGTATTATTACAAGATATTATTTAGTATAAGAGTGTAGATGGGTGGAATATTATTTAGTACAAGCGAGAGTGTAGATGGGTGGAATATTATTTAGTACAAGCGAGAGTGTAGATGGGTGGAATATTATTTAGTACAAGCGAGAGTGTAGATGGGTGGAATATTATTTAGTACCCTTGTACTATTACCCTTGTATTATTACGCTTGTACTATATAATATTCCACCCATCTACACTCTCGCTTGTACTATATAATATTCCACCCATCTACACTCTCGCTTGTACTATATAATATTCCACCCATCTACACTCTTGTACTAAATAATGTTCCACCCATCTACACTCTCGCTTGTACTAAATAATATTCCACCCATCTACACTCTCGCTTGTACTAAATAATATTCCACCCATCTACACTCTTGTACTAAATAATGTTCCACCCATCTACACTCTCGCTTGTACTAAATAATATTCCACCCATCTACACTCTCGCTTGTACTAAATAATATTCCACCCATCTACACTCTCGCTTGTACTAAATAATATTCCACCCATCTACACTCTTGTACTAAATAATATTCCACCCATCTACACTCTCGCTTGTACTATATAATATTCCACCCATCTACACTCTTGTACTAAATAATGTTCCACCCATCTACACTCTCGCTTGTACTAAATAATATTCCACACATCTACACTCTCGCTTGTACTAAATAATATTCCACACATCTACACTCTCGCTTGTACTAAATAATATTCCACCCATCTACACTCTCGCTTGTACTAAATAATATTCCACCCATCTACACTCTTGTACTAAATAATATTCCACCCATCTACACTCTCGCTTGTACTAAATAATATTCCACACATCTACACTCTCGCTTGTACTAAATAATATTCCACACATCTACACTCTCGCTTGTACTAAATAATATTCCACCCATCTACACTCTTGTACTAAATAATATTCCACCCATCTACACTCTCGCTTGTACTAAATAATATTCCACCCATCTACACTCTCGCTTGTACTAAATAATATTCCACCCATCTACACTCTCGCTTGTACTAAATAATATTCCACCCATCTACACTCTCGCTTGTAATAAATAATATTCCACCCATCTACACTCTCGCTTGTACTAAATAATATTCCACCCATCTACACTCTTGTACTAAATAATGTTCCACCCATCTACACTCTCGCTTGTACTAAATAATGTTCCACCCATCTACACTCTTGTACTAAATAATGTTCCACCCATCTACACTCTCGCTTGTACTAAATAATATTCCACCCATCTACACTCTCGCTTGTACTAAATAATATTCCACCCATCTACACTCTTACTTGTACTAAATAATATTCCACCCATCTACACTCTCGCTTGTACTAAATAATATTCCACCCATCTACACTCTTACTTGTACTAAATAATATCCCACCCATCTACACTCTCGCTTGTACTAAATAATATTCCACCCATCTACACTCTTACTTGTACTAAATAATATTCCACCCATCTACACTCTCGCTTGTACTAAATAATATTCCACCCATCTACACTCTTACTTGTACTAAATAATATTCCACCCATCTACACTCTCGCTTGTACTAAATAATATTCCACCCATCTACACTCTTACTTGTACTAAATAATATTCCACCCATCTACACTCTCGCTTGTACTAAATAATATTCCACCCATCTACACTCTCGCTTGTACTAAATAATATTCCACCCATCTACACTCTTACTTGTACTAAATAATATTCCACCCATCTACACTCTCGCTTGTACTAAATAATATTCCACCCATCTACACTCTCGCTTGTACTAAATAATATTCCACCCATCTACACTCTCGCTCGTACTAAATAATATTCCACCCATCTACACTCTCGCTTGTACTAAATAATATTCCACCCATCTACACTCTTACTTGTACTAAATAATATTCCACCCATCTACACTCTCGCTTGTACTAAATAATATTCCACCCATCTACACTCTCGCTTGTACTAAATAATATTCCACCCATCTACACTCTTACTTGTACTAAATAATATTCCACCCATCTACACTCTCGCTTGTACTAAATAATATTCCACCCATCTACACTCTTACTTGTACTAAATAATATTCCACCCATCTACACTCTCGCTTGTACTAAATAATATTCCACCCATCTACACTCTTACTTGTACTAAATAATATTCCACCCATCTACACTCTCGCTTGTACTAAATAATATTCCACCCATCTACACTCTTACTTGTACTAAATAATATTCCACCCATCTACACTCTCGCTTGTACTAAATAATATTCCACCCATCTACACTCTTACTTGTACTAAATAATATTCCACCCATCTACACTCTCGCTTGTACTAAATAATATTCCACCCATCTACACTCTCGCTTGTACTAAATAATATTCCACCCATCTACACTCTTACTTGTACTAAATAATATTCCACCCATCTACACTCTCGCTTGTACTAAATAATATTCCACCCATCTACACTCTTACTTGTACTAAATAATATTCCACCCATCTACACTCTCGCTTGTACTAAATAATATTCCACCCATCTACACTCTCGCTTGTACTAAATAATATTCCACCCATCTACACTCTTACTTGTACTAAATAATATTCCACCCATCTACACTCTCGCTTGTACTAAATAATATTCCACCCATCTACACTCTCGCTCGTACTAAATAATATTCCACCCATCTACACTCTCGCTCGTACTAAATAATATTCCACCCATCTACACTCTCGCTTGTACTAAATAATATTCCACCCATCTACACTCTCGCTTGTACTAAATAATATTCCACCCATCTACACTCTCGCTTGTACTAAATAATATTCCACCCATCTACACTCTCGCTTGTACTAAATAATATTCCACCCATCTACACTCTCGCTTGTACTAAATAATATTCCACCCATCTACACTCTTACTTGTACTAAATAATATTCCACCCATCTACACTCTTACTTGTACTAAATAATATTCCACCCATCTACACTCTCGCTTGTACTAAATAATATTCCACCCATCTACACTCTTGTACTAAATAATATTCCACCCATCTACACTCTCGCTTGTACTAAATAATATTCCACCCATCTACACTCTCGCTTGTACTAAATAATATTCCACCCATCTACACTCTCGCTTGTACTAAATAATATTCCACCCATCTACACTCTTACTTGTACTAAATAATATTCCACCCATCTACACTCTCGCTTGTACTAAATAATATTCCACCCATCTACACTCTCGCTTGTACTAAATAATATTCCACCCATCTACACTCTTACTTGTACTAAATAATATTCCACCCATCTACACTCTCGCTTGTACTAAATAATGTTCCACCCATCTACACTCTCGCTTGTACTAAATAATATTCCACCCATCTACACTCTCGCTTGTTCTAAATAATATTCCACCCATCTACACTCTTGTACTAAATAATATTCCACCCATCTACACTCTTGTACTAAATAATATTCCACCCATCTACACTCTCGCTTGTTCTAAATAATATTCCACCCATCTACACTCTTGTACTAAATAATATTCCACCCATCTACACTCTTGTACTAAATAATGTTCCACCCATCTACACTCTTTCTTGTACTAAATAATATTCCACCCATCTACACTCTCGCTTGTACTAAATAATATTCCACCCATCTACACTCTTGTACTAAATAATATTCCACCCATCTACACTCTTGTACTAAATAATATTCCACCCATCTACACTCTTGCTTGTACTAAATAATATTCCACCCATCTCCACTCTTGTACTAAATAATATTCCACCCATCTACACTCTTGTACTAAATAATGTTCCACCCATCTACACTCTCGCTTGTACTAAATAATATTCCACCCATCTACACTCTTGTACTAAATAATATTCCACCCATCTACACTCTCGCTTGTACTAAATAATACTCCACCCATCTACACTCTCGCTTGTACTAAATAATGTTCCACCCATCTACACTCTTACTTGTACTAAATAATATTCCACCCATCTACACTCTTACTTGTACTAAATAATATTCCACCCATCTACACTCTCGCTTGTACTAAATAATGTTCCACCCATCTACACTCTTACTTGTACTAAATAATATTCCACCCATCTACACTCTTGTACTAAATAATATTCCACCCATCTACACTCTCGCTTGTACTAAATAATATTCCACCCATCTACACTCTTGTACTAAATAATATTCCACCCATCTACACTCTCGCTTGTACTAAATAATGTTCCACCCATCTACACTCTTACTTGTACTAAATAATATTCCACCCATCTACACTCTTACTTGTACTAAATAATATTCCACCCATCTACACTCTCGCTTGTACTAAATAATGTTCCACCCATCTACACTCTTACTTGTACTAAATAATATTCCACCCATCTACACTCTTGTACTAAATAATATTCCACCCATCTACACTCTCGCTTGTACTAAATAATATTCCACCCATCTACACTCTTGTACTAAATAATATTCCACCCATCTACACTCTCGCTTGTACTAAATAATGTTCCACCCATCTACACTCTTACTTATACTAAATAATATTCCACCCATCTACACTCTCGCTTGTACTAAATAATATTCCACCCATCTACACTCTCGCTTGTACTAAATAATATTCCACCCATCTACACTCTTGTACTAAATAATATTCCACCCATCTACACTCTTGTACTAAATAATATTCCACCCATCTACACTCTTGTACTAAATAATATTCCACCCATCTACACTCTTGTACTAAATAATATTCCACCCATCTACACTCTTGTACTAAATAATATTCCACCCATCTACACTCTCGCTTGTACTAAATAATATTCCACCCATCTACACTCTCGCTTGTACTAAATAATATTCCACCCATCTACACTCTTGTACTAAATAATATTCCACCCATCTACACTCTTGTACTAAATAATATTCCACCCATCTACACTCTTGTACTAAATAATATTCCACCCATCTACACTCTTGTACTAAATAATATTCCACCCATCTACACTCTTGTACTAAATAATATTCCACCCATCTACACTCTTGTACTAAATAATATTCCACCCATCTACACTCTTGTACTAAATAATATTCCACCCATCTACACTCTTGTACTAAATAATATTCCACCCATCTACACTCTTGTACTAAATAATATTCCACCCATCTACACTCTTGTACTAAATAATATTCCACCCATCTACACTCTCGCTTGTACTAAATAATATTCCACCCATCTACACTCTCGCTTGTACTAAATAATATTCCACCCATCTACACTCTTGTACTAAATAATATTCCACCCATCTACACTCTCGCTTGTACTAAATAATATTCCACCCATCTACACTCTTGTACTAAATAATATTCCACCCATCTACACTCTCGCTCGTACTAAATAATATTCCACCCATCTACACTCTCGCTTGTACTAAATAATATTCCACCCATCTACACTCTTGTACTAAATAATATTCCACCCATCTACACTCTCGCTTGTACTAAATAATGTTCCACCCATCTACACTCTTACTTGTACTAAATAATATTCCACCCATCTACACTCTTGTACTAAATAATATTCCACCCATCTACACTCTTGTACTAAATAATATTCCACCCATCTACACTCTCGCTTGTACTAAATAATATTCCACCCATCTACACTCTTACTTGTACTAAATAATATTCCCCCCATCTACACTCTTGTACTAAATAATATTCCACCCATCTACACTCTCGCTTGTACTAAATAATATTCCACCCATCTACACTCTCGCTTGTACTAAATAATATTCCACCCATCTACACTCTCGCTTGTACTAAATAATATTCCACCCATCTACACTCTCGCTTGTACTAAATAATATTCCACCCATCTACACTCTCGCTTGTACTAAATAATATTCCACCCATCTACACTCTTGCTTGTACTAAATAATATTCCACCCATCTACACTCTCGCTTGCACTAAATAATATTCCACCCATCTACACTCTCGCTTGTACTAAATAATATTCCACCCATCTACACTCTCGCTTGTACTAAATAATATTCCACCCATCTACACTCTCGCTTGTACTAAATAATATTCCACCCATCTACACTCTTGTACTAAATAATATTCCACCCATCTACACTCTTGTACTAAATAATATTCCACCCATCTACACTCTTACTTGTACTAAATAATATTCCACCCATCTACTCTCTCGCTTGTACTAAATAATATTCCACCCATCTACACTCTCGCTTGTACTAAATAATATTCCACCCATCTACACTCTCGCTTGCACTAAATAATATTCCACCCATCTACACTCTCGCTTGTACTAAATAATATTCCACCCATCTACACTCTCGCTTGTACTAAATAATATTCCACCCATCTACACTCTTGTACTAAATAATATTCCACCCATCTACACTCTTGTACTAAATAATATTCCACCCATCTACACTCTCGCTTGTACTAAATAATGTTCCACCCATCTACACTCTTACTTGTACTAAATAATATTCCACCCATCTACACTCTTGTACTAAATAATGTTCCACCCATCTACACTCTCGCTTGTACTAAATAATATTCCACCCATCTACACTCTTGTACTAAATAATATTCCACCCATCTACACTCTCGCTTGTACTAAATAATATTCCCCCCATCTACACTCTTGTACTAAATAATATTCCACCCATCTACACTCTCGCTTGTACTAAATAATATTCCACCCATCTACACTCCCGCTTGTACTAAATAATATTCCACCCATCTACACTCTCGCTTGTACTAAATAATATTCCACCCATCTACACTCTTGTACTAAATAATATTCCACCCATCTACACTCTCGCTTGTACTAAATAATATTCCACCCATCTACAGTACTCTTGTACTAAATAATATTCCACCCATCTACACTCTCGCTTGTACTAAATAATATTCCACCCATCTACACTCTTGTACTAAATAATATTCCACCCATCTACACTCTCGCTTGTACTAAATAATATTCCACCCATCTACACTCTCGCTTGTACTAAATAATATTCCACCCATCTACACTCTTGTACTAAATAATATTCCACCCATCTACACTCTTGTACTAAATAATATTCCACCCATCTACACTCTCGCTTGTACTAAATAATATTCCACCCATCTACACTCTCGCTTGTACTAAATAATATTCCACCCATCTACACTCTCGCTTGTACTAAATAATATTCCACCCATCTACACTCTCGCTTGTACTAAATAATATTCCACCCATCTACACTCCCGCTTGTACTAAATAATATTCCACCCATCTACACTCTTACTTGTACTAAATAATATTCCACCCATCTACACTCTCGCTTGTACTAAATAATATTCCACCCATCTACACTCTCGCTTGTACTAAATAATATTCCATTTGTTTACAGTACATACTGCCGTCCTAACAGACACATTGAGTAACGTACCGGTACATACCCTAATTTCGTACTAATACTGCTGAAATATTATAACCTATCAATATCGTGAGATTATTATGGCACCTTGCTGCGTCTGTTCCGCTACAAGGGGACGTTGCAATAAATGCAGCTGCGTTAACGACCAAAGGAAATGTACAAACTGTGCGCCAAATAAACGCGGCCTCTGCTCTAACTCCGGTAAAAAAGCAAACAGCTCTGTTACCTCAAGTAAATCGGCGGATTTAAAGCGGAGACAATCGTTATCGGTAGGCCAACCGGTTACGGTACCAGATGGCCTTAGGAGGAAATCGGCTGTGTATAACCACAAGGTAGGACTACCAGTATTGGGTAAACCCGGAGATCCCAAGAACACAGAAAGTGTTCCCCAGTTAACTGTCAAGAAGGATCACTCCGCTGACCCCTATAAGATAGAGGATCTGGCAGACGACGGATCTTGGAGATTAAGGAAGATACCGGTACCTTGCGGGTCGCCGACTCCGGTATCCAACCCTCCTCCTCCAGTCGAGGGTTCAGCTTCCGGGTCGCCATCTCCGGGATCCAACCCTCCTTCTCCTCCGGTCGAGGGCTCACCTTCCGGGTCGCCATCTCCGGGATCCAATTCTCCTTCTCCTCCAGTCGAGGGTTCAGCTTCCGGGTCGCCATCTCCGGGATCCAACCCTCCTTCTCCATCTCCTCCAGTCGAGGGTTCACCTTCCGGGTCGCCATCTCCGGGATTCAACCCTCCTTCTCCTCCAGTCGAGGGTTCACCTTCCGGGTCGCCATCTCCGGGATCCAACCCTCCTTCTCCTCCAGTTGAGGGTTCACCTTCCGGGTCGCCGTCTCCGGGATCCAACCCTCATTCTCCTCCAGTCGAGGGTTCCGTTTCCGGGTCGCCATCTCCGCGATCCAACCCTGCTTCTCCTCCAGTCGAGGGTTCACCTTCCGGGTCGCCGTCTCCGGGATCCAACCCTCCTTCTCCATCTCCTCCAGTTGAGAGTTCACCTTCCGGGTCGCCATCTCCGGGATCCAACCCTCCTTCTCCTCCGGTCGAGGGTTCACCTTCTGGGTCGACAAATCTGGGATTGGATCGGGCTGTGGTGGAGCCGGATGGGGAGCTGGTCTCTGGTTCACTGGATCAGATTTCGTATGAGATTTCCAATTTGAGCGCAAACAAATCAAACCAACACCAACTAGACCCAGGTGTGGCTCCATTTCAGCCATCGCATTATGCTGGTAAGTGTCCCGGAAATCAAGAGAAACATGAAACTGCCTTGGTAGAGGGATCAAAGAATTTCAATCAAGCCTGTCACGTAGAAGTCTATCCCTGTAGTCAATCAAATTTTCGACATGACAACTCAAAGGCAATTAAGGATTATTTGCAATGTTGTTCTGATGCTAAGCCTGGTACTAGGGGACTTGTTCTTCAATCAGTTGCAGATTTAAATCTCCTTAACACCCGAGATTGGCTAACTGACTCCATACTTGAGGGGTTTCTAAGTTTAGTTGAACGAAACATTCCTCACACTTCCTACGTTAGTTGCTGTCTTACAACTAAATTACAATCTTTGGACTGGGTTGAAGGGACACGAGTCTACGATAATTTAAGTGCTGTGAAGTATATTGCAAAGGCTTATTATGGAAAATTTAATACTGATGGTCTTCAACCAAGATATATTTTCTTCCCGGAATGTCAGAGCAATCATTTTATACTTCATATAGCTGATACCCTGACCAGGCAAGTTGAATGTATTGATTCACTAAATATAAATGTACCTACAGCCACTACTGAGGAAATCTTCAAACTGTTGGCATTAATTGATGAACTGTCTCCTGAAACGGAAGAAAGACACAAAAAAATTTGGTTTTCAGCTGTCTCGACAAGGAAATTCACGAAACAAAGAAACAGTATTGATTGTGGAGTTTTTGTGTGCTACTATGCTCTAGCCTGCGGTTTAAATACTGTTGTTCTCCCAGATGTGGTGTTTGATAGTGCGAAAGCACGCAAGTGGATTCTTGAATGCCTGACAGAATGCAAACTAATTGAATCTGCAGGTATCTTTAGTTTTTCTCAGATACAACGAGGAGAAAAAAGATATCAAAATACTTTCGATAAAAATAAGGAGAATTTCTGTCTAAGTATGGATTCGGTTTCTACTAAGCGACTACAAAATTCATTGGGAAACCAGGAAACAAGTTCCTTTGACTCCACTGAAGACCCTGGATATAAGCAGAAAAATAATCATATTAATACTTCGGATGGATCAATTTTTCATCAGATCATGCAACAACCGCGACAATTTGCGATTAAACAGATGATGAAAACGTACACAACTGAAGAATGTAATGTTTTGAGAAGTCAATTTTTTACTGACATAAAATCTTTAATGTCCCCAACAAACTCTGTCACATTGCAGCTACGATCCAGGGCGGCACTAAAGGAGCTGGTCACTGACATTTATGAGATCTACAAATGCAAAGAATCAAACAATTTCACAGAATGCTGCAAGCGCCGGCTTAAAAGGAAGGAGCTCAACAGTGATGGGTCCACAACTCTGGAGGATGTCCATCAGGAATGTATAAATTCCTCTGCCGTACTCCAAGGTAGACTCAGCCAGACAGAGACTCATATAACATCATTAAAGCAAGAAGTGGGTTTTCTACGTGAAGAATTAGAGCATGAAAGACGGCTGAGAAACGTCCTTCAGTATCAGATGGAAACATTAACAAAATTGATCAAAGGGAATGCTGAACAACAAGTTGAGAGTACTAAAGATAACAATCAGACACAGCCTATGAAAGAAAAACCAATTACAAGTGTAACTATTGCTCAGAATGTATGTCAAGCATCAATCAAGGGATCCCAAGATGACTGTTTCATAGTGATTGATTCCATAGGTGATACAGATAATGAGGTTCTTGATACCTTTGGGAAGAAAGAACCGGAATATACCATAGTCAAGTCAAAGAATTGCACAAGGAAACGCGTTAACTTCATTAATCAAAACGGAAGTCACGCATTTCAGATACCAGTCTCTAACAGGTACACTTTTCCAGAGATAAAACAGACTGAAAGTACCGAAAGTGTTACAAATACAAAATCCAGCTCTCTTCCAAAACAACAACATTTGAACACAATTAATGTCACAGTGAATAATAAAATGGAAACAAAGAACAAAGATTTAAAGACCAACTTTTCATGTAGGGATATGGATAAACATGATGTTAAGAGAAAAGAAAACGACTCACATAGAGAAAAGGGGAATTCAAATAATGGCAGAAAACAACTTGAATCACAGGTGTTTTTTGTAAATGGTATCAACTGCAAACATACAGAGGAAGACATTGTCGCCTATGTAGAACATCGCGGGGCACGTATTCACCGTATAACCACAAGAATCTTTGATGGAATTAAAAACATGAAGCTCATTATGGAGAGAAACTGTAAACAAGATCTTTTGGAGCCATCTTTCTGGCCAGATGGTATCACTTGTGTTAGATGGGAAGAACGCGCAACTGCTTATAATACTCCATTGGACTTTAAAGAGAGAGACTTGTCAGAGTATGTAGAATTGGATAGCTGCCTTTATCCAGTAGAAAGAGATTTCAGCCCCAAGCAATATCATTATAGGGTAACTGAAGGGAGAAGAAAGAGGATTCGTGTTTAACAATAAAGATGGATCTGGTGCTCAGGATGGTGCTACAGCGCTCAATTCTAATGGCTCCGGCTTGGATGCAAAATGCACCAATTTTAAAGAAAATAATTCTGCTGTAGTTACCAAAACTAATTTGAACTGCCTGACTTTTAATGTAAGGGGAGCACTTAGCAATATGATGTACGTCGATAAATTGTTGGATGAACATAATGTAGATATTTGTGGAATACAAGAACTATGGTTGGATGGGACGGAATGTGAAAAAATTTGGTGTGAAAGCTTTAAAAATAATTATGAATGCCTATATATTCCTGGCCATCAAACTAAACATTGTGCAGTAGTTCGTGGGGGAGTCGGCTTGCTCATTAGGAAAAACCTATTTGACTACACTATGCCGCTCGAATCTAGCAATGACATCATAGGTATCAAGGCTACTTTGGGTAACTTGGATTTGTTAGTGCTGAATGTATATGCTCCGGATGCTGGTAAACCAGTTAGTGAATTTTATGACTTCTTAGGTCGCCTGACAAACATCCTAAAGTCGTACCCAAATAGTCTCCCGATACTAATTGGCGACTTCAACGCTGATGTTGGGCCTCTGCAGGGACTGCGTTTTAGTCGAGAACATGCATCAGCTAGGGGAAAAATATTTCATGAGTTTTTAATGCAACAAGGTATTCATGCAGTGGACACATTCTCAGCTTTTCAAGGTCCAACTGTAACTTTTCATGGACGCAACAAATCATACATCGATCACATAGTGACATCTAGGTCTGGAGCAAATAGTATTCATCAAGGCTTCGTTTTTGGTATGGATGAGGTTCACAATAATTCTGATCATGTCCCAGTCCTCGTTTGTTTTAAACTAGAAGTAAAACGTGAAGAAAAAGAAAAAATTTCAACAAAAAATGTACAAAGGATACATCGTTTTGCGTGGGAAAAGTGCAGTAAGGAAAAGCTATCTAAGTATATGCAAGAAACCGAGCACAAGTTGAATAGGCTAAAGGACATTGTTTCCTGTTTTGATCGAAAGTGGACAAAGAGGGACATAGATTGGTACGGTCATTCGCTGAAAGCAATATTTTATGATACTGCCTATGAATATATACCCAAGAAACAGCACAAAAAGAAGTCGAACAATATCAGGGTGCGAAATAAAAAATTACTGGAAAGATGCCAAACATCTAAAAAGTTATATAATATTTGGTGTGAAAGGGGTAAGGATTCGGGTGACACTTTTGGACAGATGTTTCAAGATTCCAAGCGTGCAACGAGGCACCTTAAAAACTGGCTCACCAAGCAACACTTATCCAAGCGCATTGATCATTTAATTGGCAGTTACAGACACAACCCAAGTGGATTTTGGAATTTTGTAAATAATAAACGGAAAGATACCACGGCTGAATCCATGAGAGGTCCTCTCACCGACTATTTATGTAATCAGCTACAAAAGGACAGTTCTCAACCGAAAAATATAAATAGTTTACTTGAGAAGCTAAGTTCAGCTTGTAGTCAAACTGAGGCACCAGTCATTTCTGAAAAGTTGGTTGAACGGACAATCTTACTTCTCAACAGAAATAAGTCCCCAGACAAGCAGATGATGACTGTAGAGCACCTTTTATATTCGGAGAAAGAAGTTGTGTGCTACCACGTAACAAAGTTATTAAATGAGTCCATATCTCTAGGATGCCTGCCTGATTTCTTTGGGGAGACTGTAGTCACCTGTATCTACAAAGGGAAGAAAAAGGATGTTTGTGCACCATCGTCATATCGTCCAATATCATCTATCAGCATATTTGGCAAGGTACTCGAAGGAGTATTACTTAGGGAGTATCTTTTTCTGGAACCCAGTCCTCAGCAGTTGGCTTATCAATCGGGAATTGGCAGTGATGTAATTCTCAGTGCTGTACTTGAGTGTATAGAACATTATCGCAGGCATGGATCTGGAGTATACGTTTGTCAGCTGGATATCTCGGCGGCATATGACGGAGTCGACCAGATTAAATTGTTTCAGAGGATGTCCGATGTCATCAATCCGTACATCTGTAGAATTCTGGTTGTTTATTATCAGCTTAGTCGTCTTTTCATAAACATAAATGGCCTTGTATCGGAAAATGGTTTCACTATGCTTAATGGAATAAAACAAGGGTCCATTCTATCTCCAGCCCT
>JAUCBJ010000716.1:0-48294 GCA_032718475.1 Nemertoderma westbladi | reverse complement strand
TCCTTTAACATGTTGTACCGTACCGATACAGAATTACTGAATTAGGCAGTATAAATAATTAGGCAGCAGAGCCTAACCCTGTAACGGCAACATTGGGCTACATTGTAGCTGTCTCCGTAGGATTCATAGTCAATCTTATACATCTTGTTAGTTCAGTACCGGTAATTTGTATTTGGGATTTGCAATTATGTTTAAGTTTAATATTAATATATGATATCCGAAGCTATGCTTGTTTTCTTTTCTAATCTGCTAAGCGGTTATCCTCCCACCAACTATTGTGGCGAAAATGCACCCGTCGCAGTCATCTAACTACTCCGACTCCGACAGGGAGGTCTACAAGGCGGAGCACGTAGCAGAACGCGATGCCACGTTTGGGCGATACGATCGAGGTCGTACCGGGAGCCGAATGGATCCGTACGAGGTCGATCTCGAGATCAACGAGATAGAGAAAGAAGCGAGTAAGATAGACGAGCACGGATTTCTGCTGAAGCCCGAAACCTCCAGCCCGATATACAACGGGAGAGACTCTAAAACGAAAGCCAACGAGGTTACGAGAAGAGTCCAGAAATGGTGTAAAATGTTACGACCAGACAACTGGCCTAAATTTAAGAATTCTGATAAATTAAAAAATCGTATTTACAAGGGGATTCCTAACGCTCTTCGTGGTTCCGCTTGGTTGCTACTGTTAGATACGGAGACTAAGAAACTGGAGAGTCCGGGTCTTTATCAGCGGATGAAGAATCGCGCGCGGGGACAGGATCCCGCGGTGGTCCGACAGATTGACGTGGACATCCACCGCACCTTCCCCACCCACCACATGTACCGGGATCGCTACGGCAGTCGGCAGCAGATTATATTCAACGTGCTCACGGCCTACTCGGTGTTCAACGAGGAGGTCGCCTACTGCCAGGGGATGAGCGCGGTCGTCGCGTTGATGGCCATCTACGTGCACGGCGAGGAGGACATCTTCTGGGCCTTGAGCGCCCTGTTCACCGACAGCAGAATTCACGGTATGCACGGTTTCTTCGTGGAAGGACTCCCCAAACTCGTACGCTTCCAGAGCCATCTCGACCACATCATCAAGAAGATGATACCAAAACTCTTCAAACACATGGACAAGAACGACATCAAAGCGAACCTGTTCTCCACTCCGTGGTTCTTTAACTGTTTCCTCAACCGAGTTCCCTTCTCATTGGCGCTCCGATTGTGGGATATTTACATGCTGGAAGGAGACCGTCTGCTGGTATCCATGTCCTACTGCATACTAAAGATGCACAGACGGCATTTACTGCGGCTCTCCTCGGATAACATCTGGAGTTACCTTCAGGATAAGATCGCTCGGGATTTCGGTTGCACCGACGACCTCGCTATCGAGGAGTTGCGCAACTGCATGGCCGAGCTGATCGGGAAGAAGTTGCATCTGCCGCCCCGAGCCACGGCGAAGGAATTCCCACGTCTGCGAGGGGGCCGATCGCGTAACAGCATCAGTCGAGCGGACGGCGGCATAGTGCCGGGGATTGGGACCTACAGACCCATAGGGAACTCCCTCTCAACCGACTCACGGATTCACAGACAGACGGACAGTATGTCGACGGACCAACGCAGTTCCCGTAGCGATAGTTACATTGTAGACGTCGGCGTGGACGGGGGTAGTTCCGTGACTACCGACAGCAGCTACCGGGAATCCATCGATAGTCTGCCTCTACCGTGTACCAGTATAGACGACCTTAGTTCCAATTCGAACCACACGGAAACCCCGAAGGGGAGTTTGGTTGGGGTCCCCGGGTCGTTGGAAGGGAGCGTGGCGACGTTGGCGGGGGATGCACCGCCCCGCGGGTCTGCCACACCGACCCGCGGGTCTGCCACACCGACCCGCGGGTCTACCACACCGACCCGCGGGTCTACCCCGCCCACCCACATCGTATCGGACCTGCACTCCACCGCGTTCCACCCGGTTCGTCCATCCAGCGTCCCCCTCTGGGTGGTCCCCACCGTCCCACCCTCGCTCTCCCCCTTCGCCGACGCCTCTCGCACTGTGGTCGGGGAAGGCAGCGTCCCGGGTAACTCGCGATCCAACCGCTACTCTGTGCCGCCGTCGGACCGGGTCCGGGCGGACACGGAACCCGCCAAGTCGCGACCGCGAGGCGCCGCCAACCCCAACCGGATCTCCGCCCCCAACATGAATCCGACGTCGACGTTCGACCCGCAAGGGGCGTTAAACGACGAACTGGAGACATCCGGGGTCTGGCGCCGCCAGTCCACCAGCGTGGTGGCGCCGCCGCTGGAGGGCTACATCAGTCCGTCCCCCGCCAACACGTACCGCCGGACTCAGCGAGCTGGCAGCATCACCAGCTCCGGGTCCGGGCCCAACCTGCCCCCGAGGAACCCCCCGAGTCGGACCAGTCCGCGGCCGGACTCCTCGCGGCTCGCCGGCTCGGATAGGGCGGCGTTGCACCGCCTCCCGTACACCGGGTCTCCCCCCGCCCCTCCTCCTCCCAACAGTGACACTAATAAAGCCCTTCCCATTCTCCCTGACCCTCCGTCGCCGTTTCGCCCTGTCGGTAATTCCTCCCGCACTGAAGTGCTACTATAACTGCGTTACATTGACGCCAGTATAGCCACCATTGCTCTAGTCATGTTGCTGCCCGCATGCCGCTTTTAACTACAATTTTTATTATTTTAGTTAACAAATTTTAGGTATATAATAAATTTATTTCGATATTATATCTGGGTGTTTAAATATATTCATTGGCGTTTAAAGCGTCACAAATTTAGTGTATAGATAGATATTTGGATTGATTCATCTGTCATTATGAATTGATGTAAAATATTCCTATTTTTTTTATCTTCTTCCTCGTCTGTTACGTTACGTCCGGGCCGCTACATTACACAGTCAAGAGACAATAAAATATATCGTAGCCAATTCAATTTTAAACTCATTCGATTACAATATAAATTCCTAGATTATCTTGTATATTGTATTCTTCTCCCCTTCTATAAATTCCTAGATTATCTTGTATATTGTATTCTTCTCCCCTTCTATAAATTCCTAGATTCTCTTGTATATTGTATTCTTCTCCCCTTCTATAAATTCCTAGATTCTCTTGTATATTGTATTCTTCTCCCCTTCTATAAATTCTTAGATTCTCTTGTATATTGTATTCTTCTCCCCTTCTATAAGTTCCTAGATTCTCTTGTATATTGTATTCTTCTCCCCTTCTATAAATTCCTAGATTCTCTTCTATATTGTATTCTTCTCCCCTTCTATAAATTCCTAGATTCTCTTGTATATTGTATTCTTCTCCCCTTCTATAAATTCCTAGATTCTCTTGTATATTGTATTCTTCTCCCCTTCTATAAATTCCTAGATTCTCTTGTATATTGTATTCTTCTCCCCTTCTATAAATTCCTAGATTCTCTTGTATATTGTATTCTTCTCCCCTTCTATAAGTTCCTAGATTCTCTTGTATATTGTATTCTTCTCCCCTTCTATAAATTCCTAGATTCTCTTCTATATTGTATTCTTCTCCCCTTCTATAAATTCCTAGATTCTCTTGTATATTGTATTCTTCTCCCCTTCTATAAATTCCTAGATTCTCTTGTATATTGTATTCTTCTCCCCTTCTATAAATTCCTAGATTCTCTTGTATATTGTATTCTTCTCCCCTTCTATAAATTCCTAGATTCTCTTGTATATTGTATTCTTCTCCCCTTCTATAAATTCCTAGATTCTCTTGTATATTGTATTCTTCTCCCCTTCTATAAATTCCTAGATTCTCTTGTATATTGTATTCTTCTCCCCTTCTATAAATTCCTAGATTCTCTTGTATATTGTATTCTTCTCCCCTTCTATAAATTCCTAGATTCTCTTGTATATTGTATTCTTCTCCCCTTCTATAAATTCCTAGATTCTCTTGTATATTGTATTCTTCTCCCCTTCTATAAATTCCTAGATTCTCTTGTATATTGTATTCTTCTCCCCTTCTATAAATTCCTAGATTCTCTTGTATATTGTATTCTTCTCCCCTTCTATAAATTCCTAGATTCTCTTGTATATTGTATTCTTCTCCCCTTCTATAAATTCTTAGATTCTCTTGTATATTGTATTCTTCTCCCCTTCTATAAATTCCTAGATTCTCTTGTATATTGTATTCTTCTCCCCTTCTATAAATTCCTAGATTCTCTTCTATATTGTATTCTTCTCCCCTTCTATAAATTCCTAGATTCTCTTGTATATTGTATTCTTCTCCCCTTCTATAAATTCCTAGATTCTCTTGTATATTGTATTCTTCTCCCCTTCTATAAATTCCTAGATTCTCTTGTATATTGTATTCTTCTCCCCTTCTATAAATTCCTAGATTCTCTTCTATATTGTATTCTTCTCCCCTTCTATAAATTCCTAGATTCTCTTGTATATTGTATTCTTCTCCCCTTCTATAAATTCCTAGATTCTCTTGTATATTGTATTCTTCTCCCCTTCTATAAATTCCTAGATTCTCTTGTATATTGTATTCTTCTCCCCTTCTATAAATTCTTAGATTCTCTTGTATATTGTATTCTTCTCCCCTTCTATAAATTCCTAGATTCTCTTGTATATTGTATTCTTCTCCCCTTCTATAAGTTCCTTGATTCTCTTCTATATTGTATTCTTCTCCCCTTCTATAAATTCCTAGATTCTCTTGTATATTGTATTCTTCTCCCCTTCTATAAATTCTTAGATTCTCTTGTATATTGTATTCTTCTCCCCTTCTATAAGTTCCTTGATTCTCTTCTATATTGTATTCTTCTCCCCTTCTATAAATTCCTAGATTCTCTTGTATATTGTATTCTTCTCCCCTTCTATAAATTCCTAGATTCTCTTCTATATTGTATTCTTCTCCCCTTCTATAAATTCCTAGATTCTCTTGTATATTGTATTCTTCTCCCCTTCTATAAGTTCCTAAATTCTCTTGTATATTGTATTCTTCTCCCCTTCTATAAATTCCTAGATTCTCTTGTATATTGTATTCTTCTTCCCTTCTATAAATTCCTAGATTCTCTTGTATATTGTATTCTTCCCCCCTTCTATAAATTCCTAGATTATCTTGTATATTGTATTCTTCTCCCCTTCTATAAATTCCTAGATTCTCTTGTATATTGTATTCTTCTCCCCTTCTATAAGTTCCTAAATTCTCTTGTATATTGTATTCTTCTCCCCTTCTATAAATTCCTAGATTCTCTTGTATATTGTATTCTTCTTCCCTTCTATAAATTCCTAGATTCTCTTCTATATTGTATTCTTCTCCCCTTCTATAAATTCCTAGATTCTCTTGTATATTGTATTCTTCTCCCCTTCTATAAGTTCCTAAATTCTCTTGTATATTGTATTCTTCTCCCCTTCTATAAATTCCTAGATTCTCTTGTATATTGTATTCTTCTTCCCTTCTATAAATTCCTAGATTCTCTTCTATATTGTATTCTTCCCCCCTTCTATAAATTCCTAGATTATCTTGTATATTGTATTCTTCTCCCCTTCTATAAATTCCTAGATTATCTTGTATATTGTATTCTTCTCCCTTTCTATAAATTCCTAGATTCTCTTGTATATTGTATTCTTCTCCCCTTCTATAAATTCCTACATTCTCTTGTATATTGTATTATTCTTCCCTTCTATAAATTCCTAGATTCTCTTGTATATTGTATTCTTCTCCCCTTCTATAAATTCCTAGATTATCTTGTATATTGTATTCTTCTCCCCTTCTATAAATTCTTAGATTCTCTTGTATATTGTATTCTTCTCCCCTTCTATAAATTCCTAGATTATCTTGTATATTGTATTCTTCTCCCCTTCTATAAATTCTTAGATTCTCTTGTATATTGTATTCTTCTCCCCTTCTATAAATTCCTAGATTCTCTTGTATATTGTATTCTTCTCCCCTTCTATAAATTCCTAGATTCTCTTGTATATTCTTCTCCCCTTCTATAAATTCCTAGATTCTCTTCTATATTGTATTCTTCTCCCCTTCTATAAATTCCTAGATTCTCTTGTATATTGTATTCTTCTCCCCTTCTATAAATTCCTAGATTCTCTTGTATATTGTATTCTTCTCCCCTTCTATAAATTCCTAGATTCTCTTGTATATTGTATTATTCTTCCCTTCTATAAATTCCTAGATTCTCTTGTATATTGTATTCTTCTCCCCTTCTATAAATTCCTACATTCTCTTGTATATTGTATTATTCTTCCCTTCTATAAATTCCTAGATTCTCTTGTATATTGTATTCTTCTCCCCTTCTATAAATTCCTAGATTCTCTTGTATATTGTATTATTCTTCCCTTCTATAAATTCCTAGATTCTCTTGTATATTGTATTCTTCTCCCCTTCTATAAATTCCTACATTCTCTTGTATATTGTATTATTCTTCCCTTCTATAAATTCCTAGATTATCTTGTATATTGTATTCTTCTCCCCTTCTATAAATTCCTAGATTCTCTTGTATATTGTATTCTTCTCCCCTTCTATAAATTCCTAGATTCTCTTGTATATTGTATTCTTCTCCCCTTCTATAAATTCCTAGATTCTCTTGTATATTGTATTCTTCTCCCTTTCTATAAATTCCTAGATTCTCTTGTATATTGTATTCTTCTCCCCTTCTATAAATTCCTAGATTCTCTTGTATATTGTATTCTTCTCCCTTTCTATAAATTCCTAGATTCTCTTGTATATTGTATTCTTCTCCCCTTCTATAAATTCCTAGATTCTCTTGTATATTGTATTCTTCTCCCCTTCTATAAATTCCTACATTCTCTTGTATATTGTATTCTTCTCCCCTTCTATAAATTCCTAGATTCTCTTGTATATTGTATTCTTCTCCCTTTCTATAAATTCCTAGATTCTCTTGTATATTGTATTCTTCTCCCCTTCTATAAATTCCTAGATTCTCTTGTATATTGTATTCTTCTCCCCTTCTATAAATTCCTACATTCTCTTGTATATTGTATTATTCTTCCCTTCTATAAATTCCTAGATTCTCTTGTATATTGTATTCTTCTCCCCTTCTATAAATTCCTAGATTCTCTTGTATATTGTATTATTCTTCCCTTCTATAAATTCCTAGATTCTCTTGTATATTGTATTCTTCTCCCCTTCTATAAATTCCTACATTCTCTTGTATATTGTATTATTCTTCCCTTCTATAAATTCCTAGATTATCTTGTATATTGTATTCTTCTCCCCTTCTATAAATTCCTAGATTCTCTTGTATATTGTATTCTTCTCCCCTTCTATAAATTCCTAGATTATCTTGTATATTGTATTCTTCTCCCCTTCTATAAATTCCTAGATTCTCTTGTATATTGTATTCTTCTCCCCTTCTATAAATTCTTAGATTCTCTTGTATATTGTATTCTTCCCCCCTTCTATAAATTCCTAGATTCTCTTGTATATTGTATTCTTCTCCCCTTCTATAAGTTCCTAGATTCTCTTGTATATTGTATTCTTCTTCCCTTCTATAAATTCCTAGATTCTCTTGTATATTGTATTCTTCTCCCCTTCTATAAATTCCTAGATTATCTTGTATATTGTATTCTTCTCCCCTTCTATAAATTCCTACATTCTCTTGTATATTGTATTCTTCTCCCCTTCTATAAATTCCTAGATTCTCTTGTATATTGTATTCTTCTCCCCTTCTATAAATTCCTAGATTCTCTTGTATATTGTATTCTTCTCCCCTTCTATAAATTCCTAGATTATCTTGTATATTGTATTCTTCTCCCCTTCTATAAATTCCTACATTCTCTTGTATATTGTATTCTTCTCCCCTTCTATAAATTCCTACATTCTCTTGTATATTGTATTATTCTTCCCTTCTATAAATTCCTAGATTCTCTTGTATATTGTATTCTTCTCCCCTTCTATAAATTCCTAGATTATCTTGTATATTGTATTCTTCTTCCCTTCTATAAATTCCTAGATTCTCTTGTATATTGTATTCTTCTTCCCTTCTATAAATTCCTAGATTCTCTTGTATATTGTATTCTTCTCCCCTTCTATAAATTCCTAGATTCTCTTGTATATTGTATTCTTCTCCCCTTCTATAAATTCCTAGATTATCTTGTATATTGTATTCTTCTCCCCTTCTATAAATTCCTAGATTCTCTTGTATATTGTATTCTTCTCCCCTTCTATAAATTCCTACATTCTCTTGTATATTGTATTATTCTTCCCTTCTATAAATTCCTAGATTCTCTTGTATATTGTATTCTTCTCCCCTTCTATAAATTCCTAGATTATCTTGTATATTGTATTCTTCTTCCCTTCTATAAATTCCTAGATTCTCTTGTATATTGTATTCTTCTCCCCTTCTATAAATTCCTAGATTCTCTTGTATATTGTATTCTTCTTCCCTTCTATAAATTCCTAGATTCTCTTGTATATTGTATTCTTCTCCCCTTCTATAAATTCCTAGATTATCTTGTATATTGTATTCTTCTCCCCTTCTATAAATTCCTAGATTCTCTTGTATATTGTATTCTTCTCCCCTTCTATAAATTCCTACATTCTCTTGTATATTGTATTATTCTTCCCTTCTATAAATTCCTAGATTCTCTTGTATATTGTATTCTTCTCCCCTTCTATAAATTCCTAGATTATCTTGTATATTGTATTCTTCTCCCCTTCTATAAATTCCTAGATTCTCTTGTATATTGTATTCTTCTCCCCTTCTATAAATTCCTACATTCTCTTGTATATTGTATTATTCTTCCCTTCTATAAATTCCTAGATTCTCTTGTATATTGTATTCTTCTCCCCTTCTATAAATTCCTAGATTCTCTTGTATATTGTATTCTTCTCCCCTTCTATAAATTCCTAGATTATCTTGTATATTGTATTCTTCTCCCCTTCTATAAATTCCTAGATTATCTTGTATATTGTATTCTTCTCCCCTTCTATAAATTCCTAGATTCTCTTGTATATTGTATTCTTCTCCCCTTCTATAAATTCCTAGATTATCTTGTATATTGTATTATTCTTCCCTTCTATAAATTCCTAGATTCTCTTGTATATTGTATTCTTCTCCCCTTCTATAAATTCCTAGATTCTCTTGTATATTGTATTCTTCTCCCCTTCTATAAATTCCTAGATTCTCTTGTATATTGTATTCTTCTCCCCTTCTATAAATTCCTAGATTATCTTGTATATTGTATTCTTCTCCCCTTCTATAAATTCCTAGATTCTCTTGTATATTGTATTCTTCTCCCCTTCTATAAATTCCTAGATTCTCTTGTATATTGTATTCTTCTCCCCTTCTATAAATTCCTAGATTATCTTGTATATTGTATTCTTCTTCCCTTCTATAAATTCCTAGATTCTCTTGTATATTGTATTCTTCTCCCCTTCTATAAATTCCTAGATTATCTTGTATATTGTATTCTTCTCCCCTTCTATAAATTCCTAGATTCTCTTGTATATTGTATTCTTCTCCCCTTCTATAAATTCCTAGATTCTCTTGTATATTGTATTCTTCTCCCCTTCTATAAATTCCTAGATTCTCTTGTATATTGTATTCTTCTCCCCTTCTATAAATTCCTACATTCTCTTGTATATTGTATTATTCTTCCCTTCTATAAATTCCTAGATTCTCTTGTATATTGTATTCTTCTCCCCTTCTATAAATTCCTAGATTATCTTGTATATTGTATTCTTCTTCCCTTCTATAAATTCCTAGATTCTCTTGTATATTGTATTATTCTTCCCTTCTATAAATTCCTAGATTCTCTTGTATATTGTATTCTTCTCCCCTTCTATAAATTCCTAGATTCTCTTGTATATTGTATTCTTCTCCCCTTCTATAAATTCCTAGATTCTCTTGTATATTGTATTCTTCTCCCCTTCTATAAATTCCTAGATTCTCTTGTATATTGTATTCTTCTCCCCTTCTATAAATTCCTACATTCTCTTGTATATTGTATTATTCTTCCCTTCTATAAATTCCTAGATTCTCTTGTATATTGTATTCTTCTCCCCTTCTATAAATTCCTAGATTATCTTGTATATTGTATTCTTCTCCCCTTCTATAAATTCCTAGATTCTCTTGTATATTGTATTCTTCTCCCCTTCTATAAATTCCTAGATTCTCTTGTATATTGTATTCTTCTCCCCTTCTATAAATTCCTACATTCTCTTGTATATTGTATTATTCTTCCCTTCTATAAATTCCTAGATTCTCTTGTATATTGTATTCTTCTCCCCTTCTATAAATTCCTAGATTATCTTGTATATTGTATTCTTCTCCCCTTCTATAAATTCCTACATTCTCTTGTATATTGTATTATTCTTCCCTTCTATAAATTCCTAGATTCTCTTGTATATTGTATTCTTCTCCCCTTCTATAAATTCCTAGATTCTCTTGTATATTGTATTCTTCTCCCCTTCTATAAATTCCTAGATTCTCTTGTATATTGTATTCTTCTCCCCTTCTATAAATTCCTACATTCTCTTGTATATTGTATTCTTCTCCCCTTCTATAAATTCCTAGATTCTCTTGTATATTGTATTCTTCTCCCCTTCTATAAATTCCTAGATTCTCTTGTATATTGTATTCTTCTCCCCTTCTATAAATTCCTACATTCTCTTGTATATTGTATTATTCTTCCCTTCTATAAATTCCTAGATTCTCTTGTATATTGTATTCTTCTCCCCTTTTATAAATTCCTAGATTATCTTGTATATTGTATTCTTCTCCCCTTCTATAAATTCCTAGATTCTCTTGTATATTGTATTCTTCTCCCCTTCTATAAATTCCTAGATTCTCTTGTATATTGTATTCTTCTCCCCTTCTATAAATTCCTACATTCTCTTGTATATTGTATTATTCTTCCCTTCTATAAATTCCTAGATTCTCTTGTATATTGTATTCTTCTCCCCTTCTATAAATTCCTAGATTATCTTGTATATTGTATTCTTCTCCCCTTCTATAAATTCCTACATTCTCTTGTATATTGTATTATTCTTCCCTTCTATAAATTCCTAGATTCTCTTGTATATTGTATTCTTCTCCCCTTCTATAAATTCCTAGATTCTCTTGTATATTGTATTCTTCTCCCCTTCTATAAATTCCTAGATTCTCTTGTATATTGTATTCTTCTCCCCTTCTATAAATTCCTAGATTCTCTTGTATATTGTATTCTTCTCCCCTTCTATAAATTCCTAGATTCTCTTGTATATTGTATTCTTCTCCCCTTCTATAAATTCCTAGATTCTCTTGTATATTGTATTCTTCTCCCCTTCTATAAATTCCTAGATTCTCTTGTATATTGTATTCTTCTCCCCTTCTATAAATTCCTACATTCTCTTGTATATTGTATTATTCTTCCCTTCTATAAATTCCTAGATTCTCTTGTATATTGTATTCTTCTCCCCTTCTATAAATTCCTAGATTCTCTTGTATATTGTATTCTTCTCCCCTTCTATAAATTCCTACATTCTCTTGTATATTGTATTATTCTTCCCTTCTATAAATTCCTAGATTCTCTTGTATATTGTATTCTTCTCCCCTTTTATAAATTCCTAGATTATCTTGTATATTGTATTCTTCTCCCCTTCTATAAATTCCTAGATTCTCTTGTATATTGTATTCTTCTCCCCTTCTATAAATTCCTAGATTATCTTGTATATTGTATTCTTCTCCCCTTCTATAAATTCCTACATTCTCTTGTATATTGTATTATTCTTCCCTTCTATAAATTCCTAGATTCTCTTGTATATTGTATTCTTCTCCCCTTTTATAAATTCCTAGATTATCTTGTATATTGTATTCTTCTTCCCTTCTATAAATTCCTAGATTCTCTTGTATATTGTATTCTTCTTCCCTTCTATAAATTCCTAGATTCTCTTGTATATTGTATTCTTCTCCCCTTCTATAAATTCCTACATTCTCTTGTATATTGTATTATTCTTCCCTTCTATAAATTCCTAGATTCTCTTGTATATTGTATTCTTCTCCCCTTTTATAAATTCCTAGATTATCTTGTATATTGTATTCTTCTTCCCTTCTATAAATTCCTAGATTCTCTTGTATATTGTATTCTTCTCCCCTTCTATAAATTCCTAGATTCTCTTGTATATTGTATTCTTCTCCTCTTCTATAAATTCCTAGATTATCTTGTATATTGTATTCTTCTCCCCTTCTATAAATTCCTAGATTATCTTGTATATTGTATTCTTCTCCCCTTCTATAAATTCCTAGATTATCTTGTATATTGTATTCTTCTTCCCTTCTATAAATTCCTAGATTCTCTTGTATATTGTATTCTTCTCCCCTTCTATAAATTCCTAGATTCTCTTGTATATTGTATTCTTCTCCCCTTCTATAAATTCCTAGATTATCTTGTATATTGTATTCTTCTCCCCTTCTATAAATTCCTAGATTCTCTTGTATATTGTATTCTTCTCCCCTTCTATAAATTCCTAGATTCTCTTGTATATTGTATTCTTCTCCCCTTCTATAAATTCCTAGATTCTCTTGTATATTGTATTATTCTTCCCTTCTATAAATTCCTAGATTCTCTTGTATATTGTATTCTTCTCCCCTTCTATAAATTCCTAGATTCTCTTGTATATTGTATTCTTCTCCCCTTCTATAAATTCCTAGATTCTCTTGTATATTGTATTCTTCTCCCCTTCTATAAATTCCTAGATTCTCTTGTATATTGTATTCTTCTCCCCTTCTATAAATTCCTAGATTCTCTTGTATATTGTATTCTTCTCCCCTTCTATAAATTCCTAGATTCTCTTGTATATTGTATTCTTCTCCCCTTCTATAAATTCCTAGATTCTCTTGTATATTGTATTCTTCTCCCCTTCTATAAATTCCTAGATTCTCTTGTATATTGTATTCTTCTCCCCTTCTATAAATTCCTAGATTCTCTTGTATATTGTATTATTCTTCCCTTCTATAAATTCCTAGATTCTCTTGTATATTGTATTCTTCTCCCCTTCTATAAATTCCTAGATTCTCTTGTATATTGTATTCTTCTCCCCTTCTATAAATTCCTAGATTCTCTTGTATATTGTATTCTTCTCCCCTTCTATAAATTCCTAGATTCTCTTGTATATTGTATTCTTCTCCCCTTCTATAAATTCCTAGATTATCTTGTATATTGTATTCTTCTCCCCTTCTATAAATTCCTACATTCTCTTGTATATTGTATTATTCTTCCCTTCTATAAATTCCTAGATTCTCTTGTATATTGTATTCTTCTCCCCTTTTATAAATTCCTAGATTATCTTGTATATTGTATTCTTCTTCCCTTCTATAAATTCCTAGATTCTCTTGTATATTGTATTCTTCTTCCCTTCTATAAATTCCTAGATTCTCTTGTATATTGTATTCTTCTCCCCTTCTATAAATTCCTACATTCTCTTGTATATTGTATTATTCTTCCCTTCTATAAATTCCTAGATTCTCTTGTATATTGTATTCTTCTCCCCTTCTATAAATTCCTAGATTATCTTGTATATTGTATTCTTCTTCCCTTCTATAAATTCCTAGATTCTCTTGTATATTGTATTCTTCTCCCCTTCTATAAATTCCTAGATTCTCTTGTATATTGTATTCTTCTCCCCTTCTATAAATTCCTAGATTATCTTGTATATTGTATTCTTCTCCCCTTCTATAAATTCCTAGATTATCTTGTATATTGTATTCTTCTCCCCTTCTATAAATTCCTAGATTATCTTGTATATTGTATTCTTCTTCCCTTCTATAAATTCCTAGATTCTCTTGTATATTGTATTCTTCTCCCCTTCTATAAATTCCTAGATTCTCTTGTATATTGTATTCTTCTCCCCTTCTATAAATTCCTAGATTATCTTGTATATTGTATTCTTCTCCCCTTCTATAAATTCCTAGATTCTCTTGTATATTGTATTCTTCTCCCCTTCTATAAATTCCTAGATTCTCTTGTATATTGTATTCTTCTCCCCTTCTATAAATTCCTAGATTCTCTTGTATATTGTATTATTCTTCCCTTCTATAAATTCCTAGATTCTCTTGTATATTGTATTCTTCTCCCCTTCTATAAATTCCTAGATTCTCTTGTATATTGTATTCTTCTCCCCTTCTATAAATTCCTAGATTCTCTTGTATATTGTATTCTTCTCCCCTTCTATAAATTCCTAGATTCTCTTGTATATTGTATTCTTCTCCCCTTCTATAAATTCCTAGATTCTCTTGTATATTGTATTCTTCTCCCCTTCTATAAATTCCTAGATTCTCTTGTATATTGTATTCTTCTCCCCTTCTATAAATTCCTAGATTCTCTTGTATATTGTATTCTTCTCCCCTTCTATAAATTCCTAGATTCTCTTGTATATTGTATTCTTCTCCCCTTCTATAAATTCCTAGATTCTCTTGTATATTGTATTATTCTTCCCTTCTATAAATTCCTAGATTCTCTTGTATATTGTATTCTTCTCCCCTTCTATAAATTCCTAGATTATCTTGTATATTGTATTCTTCTCCCCTTCTATAAATTCCTAGATTCTCTTGTATATTGTATTCTTCTCCCCTTCTATAAATTCCTAGATTCTCTTGTATATTGTATTCTTCTCCCCTTCTATAAATTCCTAGATTCTCTTGTATATTGTATTCTTCTCCCCTTCTATAAATTCCTAGATTCTCTTGTATATTGTATTCTTCTCCCCTTCTATAAATTCCTAGATTCTCTTGTATATTGTATTCTTCTCCCCTTCTATAAATTCCTAGATTCTCTTGTATATTGTATTCTTCTCCCCTTCTATAAATTCCTAGATTCTCTTGTATATTGTATTCTTCTCCCCTTCTATAAATTCCTAGATTCTCTTGTATATTGTATTCTTCTCCCCTTCTATAAATTCCTAGATTCTCTTGTATATTGTATTCTTCTCCCCTTCTATAAATTCCTAGATTCTCTTGTATATTGTATTCTTCTCCCCTTCTATAAATTCCTAGATTCTCTTGTATATTGTATTCTTCTCCCCTTCTATAAATTCCTAGATTCTCTTGTATATTGTATTCTTCTCCCCTTCTATAAATTCCTAGATTCTCTTGTATATTGTATTCTTCTCCCCTTCTATAAATTCCTAGATTCTCTTGTATATTGTATTCTTCTCCCCTTCTATAAATTCCTAGATTCTCTTGTATATTGTATTCTTCTCCCCTTCTATAAATTCCTAGATTCTCTTGTATATTGTATTCTTCTCCCCTTCTATAAATTCCTAGATTCTCTTGTATATTGTATTCTTCTCCCCTTCTATAAATTCCTAGATTCTCTTGTATATTGTATTCTTCTCCCCTTCTATAAATTCCTAGATTCTCTTGTATATTGTATTCTTCTCCCCTTCTATAAATTCCTAGATTCTCTTGTATATTGTATTCTTCTCCCCTTCTATAAATTCCTAGATTCTCTTGTATATTGTATTCTTCTTCCCTTCTATAAATTCCTAGATTCTCTTGTATATTGTATTCTTCTCCCCTTCTATAAATTCCTAGATTCTCTTGTATATTGTATTCTTCTCCCCTTCTATAAATTCCTAGATTCTCTTGTATATTGTATTCTTCTCCCCTTCTATAAATTCCTAGATTCTCTTGTATATTGTATTCTTCTCCCCTTCTATAAATTCCTAGATTCTCTTGTATATTGTATTCTTCTCCCCTTCTATAAATTCCTAGATTCTCTTGTATATTGTATTCTTCTCCCCTTCTATAAATTCCTAGATTCTCTTGTATATTGTATTATTCTTCCCTTCTATAAATTCCTAGATTCTCTTGTATATTGTATTCTTCTCCCCTTCTATAAATTCCTAGATTCTCTTGTATATTGTATTCTTCTCCCCTTCTATAAATTCCTAGATTCTCTTGTATATTGTATTCTTCTCCCCTTCTATAAATTCCTAGATTCTCTTGTATATTGTATTCTTCTCCCCTTCTATAAATTCCTAGATTCTCTTGTATATTGTATTCTTCTCCCCTTCTATAAATTCCTAGATTCTCTTGTATATTGTATTCTTCTCCCCTTCTATAAATTCCTAGATTCTCTTGTATATTGTATTCTTCTCCCCTTCTATAAATTCCTACATTCTCTTGTATATTGTATTCTTCTCCCCTTCTATAAATTCCTAGATTCTCTTGTATATTGTATTCTTCTCCCCTTCTATAAATTCCTAGATTCTCTTGTATATTGTATTCTTCTCCCCTTCTATAAATTCCTAGATTCTCTTGTATATTGTATTCTTCTTCCCTTCTATAAATTCCTAGATTCTCTTGTATATTGTATTCTTCTCCCCTTCTATAAATTCCTAGATTCTCTTGTATATTGTATTCTTCTCCCCTTCTATAAATTCCTAGATTCTCTTGTATATTGTATTCTTCTCCCCTTCTATAAATTCCTAGATTCTCTTGTATATTGTATTCTTCTCCCCTTCTATAAATTCCTAGATTCTCTTGTATATTGTATTCTTCTTCCCTTCTATAAATTCCTAGATTCTCTTGTATATTGTATTCTTCTCCCCTTCTATAAATTCCTAGATTATCTTGTATATTGTATTCTTCTCCCCTTCTATAAATTCCTAGATTCTCTTGTATATTGTATTCTTCTCCCCTTCTATAAATTCCTAGATTCTCTTGTATATTGTATTCTTCTCCCCTTCTATAAATTCCTAGATTCTCTTGTATATTGTATTCTTCTCCCCTTCTATAAATTCCTAGATTCTCTTGTATATTGTATTCTTCTCCCCTTCTATAAATTCCTAGATTCTCTTGTATATTGTATTCTTCTCCCCTTCTATAAATTCCTAGATTCTCTTGTATATTGTATTCTTCTCCCCTTCTATAAATTCCTAGATTCTCTTGTATATTGTATTCTTCTCCCCTTCTATAAATTCCTAGATTATCTTGTATATTGTATTCTTCTCCCCTTCTATAAATTCCTAGATTCTCTTGTATATTGTATTCTTCTCCCCTTCTATAAATTCCTAGATTCTCTTGTATATTGTATTCTTCTCCCCTTCTATAAATTCCTAGATTCTCTTGTATATTGTATTCTTCTCCCCTTCTATAAATTCCTAGATTCTCTTGTATATTGTATTCTTCTCCCCTTCTATAAATTCCTAGATTCTCTTGTATATTGTATTCTTCTCCCCTTCTATAAATTCCTAGATTCTCTTGTATATTGTATTCTTCTCCCCTTCTATAAATTCCTAGATTCTCTTGTATATTGTATTCTTCTCCCCTTCTATAAATTCCTAGATTCTCTTGTATATTGTATTCTTCTCCCCTTCTATAAATTCCTAGATTCTCTTGTATATTGTATTCTTCTCCCCTTCTATAAATTCCTAGATTCTCTTGTATATTGTATTCTTCTCCCCTTCTATAAATTCCTAGATTCTCTTGTATATTGTATTCTTCTCCCCTTCTATAAATTCCTAGATTCTCTTGTATATTGTATTCTTCTCCCCTTCTATAAATTCCTAGATTCTCTTGTATATTGTATTCTTCTCCCCTTCTATAAATTCCTAGATTCTCTTGTATATTGTATTCTTCTCCCCTTCTATAAATTCCTAGATTCTCTTGTATATTGTATTCTTCTCCCCTTCTATAAATTCCTAGATTCTCTTGTATATTGTATTCTTCTCCCCTTCTATAAATTCCTAGATTCTCTTGTATATTGTATTCTTCTTCCCTTCTATAAATTCCTAGATTCTCTTGTATATTGTATTCTTCTCCCCTTCTATAAATTCCTAGATTCTCTTGTATATTGTATTCTTCTCCCCTTCTATAAATTCCTAGATTCTCTTGTATATTGTATTCTTCTCCCCTTCTATAAATTCCTAGATTCTCTTGTATATTGTATTCTTCTCCCCTTCTATAAATTCCTAGATTATCTTGTATATTGTATTCTTCTCCCCTTCTATAAATTCCTAGATTCTCTTGTATATTGTATTCTTCTTCCCTTCTATAAATTCCTAGATTCTCTTGTATATTGTATTCTTCTCCCCTTCTATAAATTCCTAGATTATCTTGTATATTGTATTCTTCTCCCCTTCTATAAATTCCTAGATTCTCTTGTATATTGTATTCTTCTCCCCTTCTATAAATTCCTAGATTCTCTTGTATATTGTATTCTTCTCCCCTTCTATAAATTCCTAGATTCTCTTGTATATTGTATTCTTCTCCCCTTCTATAAATTCCTAGATTCTCTTGTATATTGTATTCTTCTCCCCTTCTATAAATTCCTAGATTCTCTTGTATATTGTATTATTCTCCCCTTCTATAAATTCCTAGATTCTCTTGTATATTGTATTCTTCTCCCCTTCTATAAATTCCTAGATTCTCTTGTATATTGTATTCTTCTCCCCTTCTATAAATTCCTAGATTATCTTGTATATTGTATTCTTCTCCCCTTCTATAAATTCCTAGATTATCTTGTATATTGTATTCTTCTCCCCTTCTATAAATTCCTAGATTCTCTTGTATATTGTATTCTTCTCCCCTTCTATAAATTCCTAGATTCTCTTGTATATTGTATTCTTCTCCCCTTCTATAAATTCCTAGATTCTCTTGTATATTGTATTCTTCTCCCCTTCTATAAATTCCTAGATTATCTTGTATATTGTATTCTTCTCCCCTTCTATAAATTCCTAGATTCTCTTGTATATTGTATTCTTCTCCCCTTCTATAAATTCCTAGATTCTCTTGTATATTGTATTCTTCTCCCCTTCTATAAATTCCTAGATTCTCTTGTATATTGTATTCTTCTCCCCTTCTATAAATTCCTAGATTCTCTTGTATATTGTATTCTTCTCCCCTTCTATAAATTCCTAGATTCTCTTGTATATTGTATTCTTCTCCCCTTCTATAAATTCCTAGATTCTCTTGTATATTGTATTCTTCTCCCCTTCTATAAATTCCTAGATTCTCTTGTATATTGTATTCTTCTCCCCTTCTATAAATTCCTAGATTCTCTTGTATATTGTATTCTTCTCCCCTTCTATAAATTCCTAGATTCTCTTGTATATTGTATTCTTCTCCCCTTCTATAAATTCCTAGATTCTCTTGTATATTGTATTCTTCTCCCCTTCTATAAATTCCTAGATTCTCTTGTATATTGTATTCTTCTCCCCTTCTATAAATTCCTAGATTCTCTTGTATATTGTATTCTTCTCCCCTTCTATAAATTCCTAGATTCTCTTGTATATTGTATTCTTCTCCCCTTCTATAAATTCCTAGATTCTCTTGTATATTGTATTCTTCTCCCCTTCTATAAATTCCTAGATTCTCTTGTATATTGTATTCTTCTCCCCTTCTATAAATTCCTAGATTCTCTTGTATATTGTATTCTTCTCCCCTTCTATAAATTCCTAGATTATCTTGTATATTGTATTCTTCTCCCCTTCTATAAATTCCTAGATTCTCTTGTATATTGTATTCTTCTCCCCTTCTATAAATTCCTAGATTCTCTTGTATATTGTATTCTTCTCCCCTTCTATAAATTCCTAGATTCTCTTGTATATTGTATTCTTCTCCCCTTCTATAAATTCCTAGATTCTCTTGTATATTGTATTCTTCTCCCCTTCTATAAATTCCTAGATTCTCTTGTATATTGTATTCTTCTCCCCTTCTATAAATTCCTAGATTCTCTTGTATATTGTATTCTTCTCCCCTTCTATAAATTCCTAGATTCTCTTGTATATTGTATTCTTCTCCCCTTCTATAAATTCCTAGATTCTCTTGTATATTGTATTCTTCTCCCCTTCTATAAATTCCTAGATTCTCTTGTATATTGTATTCTTCTCCCCTTCTATAAATTCCTAGATTCTCTTGTATATTGTATTCTTCTCCCCTTCTATAAATTCCTAGATTCTCTTGTATATTGTATTCTTCTCCCCTTCTATAAATTCCTAGATTCTCTTGTATATTGTATTCTTCTCCCCTTCTATAAATTCCTAGATTCTCTTGTATATTGTATTCTTCTCCCCTTCTATAAATTCCTAGATTCTCTTGTATATTGTATTCTTCTCCCCTTCTATAAATTCCTAGATTCTCTTGTATATTGTATTCTTCTCCCCTTCTATAAATTCCTAGATTCTCTTGTATATTGTATTCTTCTCCCCTTCTATAAATTCCTAGATTCTCTTGTATATTGTATTCTTCTCCCCTTCTATAAATTCCTAGATTCTCTTGTATATTGTATTCTTCTCCCCTTCTATAAATTCCTAGATTCTCTTGTATATTGTATTCTTCTCCCCTTCTATAAATTCCTAGATTCTCTTGTATATTGTATTCTTCTTCCCTTCTATAAATTCCTAGATTCTCTTGTATATTGTATTCTTCTCCCCTTCTATAAATTCCTAGATTCTCTTGTATATTGTATTCTTCTCCCCTTCTATAAATTCCTAGATTCTCTTGTATATTGTATTCTTCTCCCCTTCTATAAATTCCTAGATTCTCTTGTATATTGTATTCTTCTCCCCTTCTATAAATTCCTAGATTCTCTTGTATATTGTATTCTTCTCCCCTTCTATAAATTCCTAGATTCTCTTGTATATTGTATTCTTCTCCCCTTCTATAAATTCCTAGATTCTCTTGTATATTGTATTCTTCTCCCCTTCTATAAATTCCTAGATTCTCTTGTATATTGTATTCTTCTCCCCTTCTATAAATTCCTAGATTCTCTTGTATATTGTATTCTTCTCCCCTTCTATAAATTCCTAGATTCTCTTGTATATTGTATTCTTCTCCCCTTCTATAAATTCCTAGATTCTCTTGTATATTGTATTCTTCTCCCCTTCTATAAATTCCTAGATTCTCTTGTATATTGTATTCTTCTCCCCTTCTATAAATTCCTAGATTCTCTTGTATATTGTATTCTTCTCCCCTTCTATAAATTCCTAGATTCTCTTGTATATTGTATTCTTCTCCCCTTCTATAAATTCCTAGATTCTCTTGTATATTGTATTCTTCTCCCCTTCTATAAATTCCTAGATTCTCTTGTATATTGTATTCTTCTCCCCTTCTATAAATTCCTAGATTCTCTTGTATATTGTATTCTTCTCCCCTTCTATAAATTCCTAGATTCTCTTGTATATTGTATTCTTCTCCCCTTCTATAAATTCCTAGATTCTCTTGTATATTGTATTCTTCTCCCCTTCTATAAATTCCTAGATTCTCTTGTATATTGTATTCTTCTCCCCTTCTATAAATTCCTAGATTCTCTTGTATATTGTATTCTTCTCCCCTTCTATAAATTCCTAGATTCTCTTGTATATTGTATTCTTCTCCCCTTCTATAAATTCCTAGATTCTCTTGTATATTGTATTCTTCTCCCCTTCTATAAATTCCTAGATTCTCTTGTATATTGTATTCTTCTCCCCTTCTATAAATTCCTAGATTCTCTTGTATATTGTATTCTTCTCCCCTTCTATAAATTCCTAGATTCTCTTGTATATTGTATTCTTCTCCCCTTCTATAAATTCCTAGATTCTCTTGTATATTGTATTCTTCTCCCCTTCTATAAATTCCTAGATTCTCTTGTATATTGTATTCTTCTCCCCTTCTATAAATTCCTAGATTCTCTTGTATATTGTATTCTTCTCCCCTTCTATAAATTCCTAGATTATCTTGTATATTGTATTCTTCTCCCCTTCTATAAATTCCTAGATTCTCTTGTATATTGTATTCTTCTCCCCTTCTATAAATTCCTAGATTCTCTTGTATATTGTATTCTTCTCCCCTTCTATAAATTCCTAGATTCTCTTGTATATTGTATTCTTCTCCCCTTCTATAAATTCCTAGATTCTCTTGTATATTGTATTCTTCTCCCCTTCTATAAATTCCTAGATTCTCTTGTATATTGTATTCTTCTCCCCTTCTATAAATTCCTAGATTCTCTTGTATATTGTATTCTTCTCCCCTTCTATAAATTCCTAGATTCTCTTGTATATTGTATTCTTCTCCCCTTCTATAAATTCCTAGATTCTCTTGTATATTGTATTCTTCTCCCCTTCTATAAATTCCTAGATTCTCTTGTATATTGTATTCTTCTCCCCTTCTATAAATTCCTAGATTCTCTTGTATATTGTATTCTTCTCCCCTTCTATAAATTCCTAGATTCTCTTGTATATTGTATTCTTCTCCCCTTCTATAAATTCCTAGATTCTCTTGTATATTGTATTCTTCTCCCCTTCTATAAATTCCTAGATTCTCTTGTATATTGTATTCTTCTCCCCTTCTATAAATTCCTAGATTCTCTTGTATATTGTATTCTTCTCCCCTTCTATAAATTCCTAGATTCTCTTGTATATTGTATTCTTCTCCCCTTCTATAAATTCCTAGATTCTCTTGTATATTGTATTCTTCTCCCCTTCTATAAATTCCTAGATTCTCTTGTATATTGTATTCTTCTCCCCTTCTATAAATTCCTAGATTCTCTTGTATATTGTATTCTTCTCCCCTTCTATAAATTCCTAGATTCTCTTGTATATTGTATTCTTCTTCCCTTCTATAAATTCCTAGATTCTCTTGTATATTGTATTCTTCTCCCCTTCTATAAATTCCTAGATTCTCTTGTATATTGTATTCTTCTCCCCTTCTATAAATTCCTAGATTCTCTTGTATATTGTATTCTTCTCCCCTTCTATAAATTCCTAGATTCTCTTGTATATTGTATTCTTCTCCCCTTCTATAAATTCCTAGATTCTCTTGTATATTGTATTCTTCTCCCCTTCTATAAATTCCTAGATTCTCTTGTATATTGTATTCTTCTCCCCTTCTATAAATTCCTAGATTCTCTTGTATATTGTATTCTTCTCCCCTTCTATAAATTCCTAGATTCTCTTGTATATTGTATTCTTCTCCCCTTCTATAAATTCCTAGATTCTCTTGTATATTGTATTCTTCTTCCCTTCTATAAATTCCTAGATTCTCTTGTATATTGTATTCTTCTCCCCTTCTATAAATTCCTAGATTCTCTTGTATATTGTATTCTTCTCCCCTTCTATAAATTCCTAGATTCTCTTGTATATTGTATTCTTCTCCCCTTCTATAAATTCCTACATTCTCTTGTATATTGTATTATTCTTCCCTTCTATAAATTCCTAGATTCTCTTGTATATTGTATTCTTCTCCCCTTCTATAAATTCCTAGATTATCTTGTATATTGTATTCTTCTCCCCTTCTATAAATTCCTAGATTCTCTTGTATATTGTATTCTTCTCCCCTTCTATAAATTCCTAGATTCTCTTGTATATTGTATTCTTCTCCCCTTCTATAAATTCCTAGATTCTCTTGTATATTGTATTCTTCTCCCCTTCTATAAATTCCTAGATTCTCTTGTATATTGTATTCTTCTCCCCTTCTATAAATTCCTAGATTCTCTTGTATATTGTATTCTTCTCCCCTTCTATAAATTCCTAGATTCTCTTGTATATTGTATTCTTCTCCCCTTCTATAAATTCCTAGATTCTCTTGTATATTGTATTCTTCTCCCCTTCTATAAATTCCTAGATTCTCTTGTATATTGTATTCTTCTCCCCTTCTATAAATTCCTAGATTATCTTGTATATTGTATTCTTCTCCCCTTCTATAAATTCCTAGATTCTCTTGTATATTGTATTCTTCTCCCCTTCTATAAATTCCTAGATTCTCTTGTATATTGTATTCTTCTCCCCTTCTATAAATTCCTAGATTCTCTTGTATATTGTATTCTTCTCCCCTTCTATAAATTCCTAGATTCTCTTGTATATTGTATTCTTCTCCCCTTCTATAAATTCCTAGATTCTCTTGTATATTGTATTCTTCTCCCCTTCTATAAATTCCTAGATTCTCTTGTATATTGTATTCTTCTCCCCTTCTATAAATTCCTAGATTCTCTTGTATATTGTATTCTTCTCCCCTTCTATAAATTCCTAGATTCTCTTGTATATTGTATTCTTCTCCCCTTCTATAAATTCCTAGATTCTCTTGTATATTGTATTCTTCTCCCCTTCTATAAATTCCTAGATTCTCTTGTATATTGTATTCTTCTCCCCTTCTATAAATTCCTAGATTCTCTTGTATATTGTATTCTTCTCCCCTTCTATAAATTCCTAGATTCTCTTGTATATTGTATTCTTCTCCCCTTCTATAAATTCCTAGATTCTCTTGTATATTGTATTCTTCTCCCCTTCTATAAATTCCTAGATTCTCTTGTATATTGTATTCTTCTCCCCTTCTATAAATTCCTAGATTCTCTTGTATATTGTATTCTTCTCCCCTTCTATAAATTCCTAGATTCTCTTGTATATTGTATTCTTCTCCCCTTCTATAAATTCCTAGATTCTCTTGTATATTGTATTCTTCTCCCCTTCTATAAATTCCTAGATTCTCTTGTATATTGTATTCTTCTCCCCTTCTATAAATTCCTAGATTATCTTGTATATTGTATTCTTCTCCCCTTCTATAAATTCCTAGATTCTCTTGTATATTGTATTCTTCTCCCCTTCTATAAATTCCTAGATTCTCTTGTATATTGTATTCTTCTCCCCTTCTATAAATTCCTAGATTCTCTTGTATATTGTATTCTTCTCCCCTTCTATAAATTCCTAGATTCTCTTGTATATTGTATTCTTCTCCCCTTCTATAAATTCCTAGATTCTCTTGTATATTGTATTCTTCTCCCCTTCTATAAATTCCTAGATTCTCTTGTATATTGTATTCTTCTCCCCTTCTATAAATTCCTAGATTCTCTTGTATATTGTATTCTTCTCCCCTTCTATAAATTCCTAGATTCTCTTGTATATTGTATTCTTCTCCCCTTCTATAAATTCCTAGATTCTCTTGTATATTGTATTCTTCTCCCCTTCTATAAATTCCTAGATTCTCTTGTATATTGTATTCTTCTCCCCTTCTATAAATTCCTAGATTCTCTTGTATATTGTATTCTTCTCCCCTTCTATAAATTCCTAGATTCTCTTGTATATTGTATTCTTCTCCCCTTCTATAAATTCCTAGATTCTCTTGTATATTGTATTCTTCTCCCCTTCTATAAATTCCTAGATTCTCTTGTATATTGTATTCTTCTCCCCTTCTATAAATTCCTAGATTCTCTTGTATATTGTATTCTTCTCCCCTTCTATAAATTCCTAGATTCTCTTGTATATTGTATTCTTCTTCCCTTCTATAAATTCCTAGATTCTCTTGTATATTGTATTCTTCTCCCCTTCTATAAATTCCTAGATTCTCTTGTATATTGTATTCTTCTCCCCTTCTATAAATTCCTAGATTCTCTTGTATATTGTATTCTTCTCCCCTTCTATAAATTCCTAGATTCTCTTGTATATTGTATTCTTCTCCCCTTCTATAAATTCCTAGATTCTCTTGTATATTGTATTCTTCTCCCCTTCTATAAATTCCTAGATTCTCTTGTATATTGTATTCTTCTCCCCTTCTATAAATTCCTAGATTCTCTTGTATATTGTATTCTTCTTCCCTTCTATAAATTCCTAGATTCTCTTGTATATTGTATTCTTCTCCCCTTCTATAAATTCCTAGATTATCTTGTATATTGTATTCTTCTCCCCTTCTATAAATTCCTAGATTCTCTTGTATATTGTATTCTTCTTCCCTTCTATAAATTCCTAGATTCTCTTGTATATTGTATTCTTCTCCCCTTCTATAAATTCCTAGATTCTCTTGTATATTGTATTCTTCTCCCCTTCTATAAATTCCTAGATTCTCTTGTATATTGTATTCTTCTCCCCTTCTATAAATTCCTAGATTCTCTTGTATATTGTATTCTTCTCCCCTTCTATAAATTCCTAGATTCTCTTGTATATTGTATTCTTCTTCCCTTCTATAAATTCCTAGATTCTCTTGTATATTGTATTCTTCTCCCCTTCTATAAATTCCTAGATTATCTTGTATATTGTATTCTTCTCCCCTTCTATAAATTCCTAGATTCTCTTGTATATTGTATTCTTCTCCCCTTCTATAAATTCCTAGATTCTCTTGTATATTGTATTCTTCTCCCCTTCTATAAATTCCTAGATTCTCTTGTATATTGTATTCTTCTCCCCTTCTATAAATTCCTAGATTCTCTTGTATATTGTATTCTTCTCCCCTTCTATAAATTCCTAGATTCTCTTGTATATTGTATTCTTCTCCCCTTCTATAAATTCCTACATTCTCTTGTATATTGTATTATTCTTCCCTTCTATAAATTCCTAGATTCTCTTGTATATTGTATTCTTCTCCCCTTCTATAAATTCCTAGATTATCTTGTATATTGTATTCTTCTCCCCTTCTATAAATTCCTAGATTCTCTTGTATATTGTATTCTTCTCCCCTTCTATAAATTCCTAGATTCTCTTGTATATTGTATTCTTCTCCCCTTCTATAAATTCCTAGATTCTCTTGTATATTGTATTCTTCTTCCCTTCTATAAATTCCTAGATTCTCTTGTATATTGTATTCTTCTCCCCTTCTATAAATTCCTAGATTATCTTGTATATTGTATTCTTCTCCCCTTCTATAAATTCCTAGATTCTCTTGTATATTGTATTCTTCTCCCCTTCTATAAATTCCTAGATTCTCTTGTATATTGTATTCTTCTCCCCTTCTATAAATTCCTAGATTCTCTTGTATATTGTATTCTTCTCCCCTTCTATAAATTCCTAGATTCTCTTGTATATTGTATTCTTCTCCCCTTCTATAAATTCCTAGATTATCTTGTATATTGTATTCTTCTTCCCTTCTATAAATTCCTAGATTCTCTTGTATATTGTATTCTTCTCCCCTTCTATAAATTCCTAGATTCTCTTGTATATTGTATTCTTCTCCCCTTCTATAAATTCCTAGATTCTCTTGTATATTGTATTCTTCTCCCCTTCTATAAATTCCTAGATTCTCTTGTATATTGTATTCTTCTCCCCTTCTATAAATTCCTAGATTCTCTTGTATATTGTATTCTTCTCCCCTTCTATAAATTCCTAGATTCTCTTGTATATTGTATTATTCTTCCCTTCTATAAATTCCTAGATTCTCTTGTATATTGTATTCTTCTCCCCTTCTATAAATTCCTAGATTCTCTTGTATATTGTATTCTTCTCCCCTTCTATAAATTCCTAGATTCTCTTGTATATTGTATTCTTCTTCCCTTCTATAAATTCCTAGATTCTCTTGTATATTGTATTCTTCTCCCCTTCTATAAATTCCTAGATTATCTTGTATATTGTATTCTTCTTCCCTTCTATAAATTCCTAGATTCTCTTGTATATTGTATTCTTCTCCCCTTCTATAAATTCCTAGATTCTCTTGTATATTGTATTCTTCTCCCCTTCTATAAATTCCTACATTCTCTTGTATATTGTATTATTCTTCCCTTCTATAAATTCCTAGATTCTCTTGTATATTGTATTCTTCTCCCCTTCTATAAATTCCTAGATTATCTTGTATATTGTATTCTTCTCCCCTTCTATAAATTCCTAGATTCTCTTGTATATTGTATTCTTCTCCCCTTCTATAAATTCCTAGATTCTCTTGTATATTGTATTCTTCTCCCCTTCTATAAATTCCTACATTCTCTTGTATATTGTATTATTCTTCCCTTCTATAAATTCCTAGATTCTCTTGTATATTGTATTCTTCTTCCCTTCTATAAATTCCTAGATTCTCTTGTATATTGTATTCTTCTCCCCTTCTATAAATTCCTAGATTCTCTTGTATATTGTATTATTCTTCCCTTCTATAAATTCCTAGATTCTCTTGTATATTGTATTCTTCTCCCCTTCTATAAATTCCTAGATTATCTTGTATATTGTATTCTTCTCCCCTTCTATAAATTCCTAGATTCTCTTGTATATTGTATTCTTCTCCCCTTCTATAAATTCCTAGATTCTCTTGTATATTGTATTCTTCTCCCCTTCTATAAATTCCTAGATTCTCTTGTATATTGTATTCTTCTCCCCTTCTATAAATTCCTACATTCTCTTGTATATTGTATTCTTCTCCCCTTCTATAAATTCCTAGATTATCTTGTATATTGTATTCTTCTCCCCTTCTATAAATTCCTAGATTCTCTTGTATATTGTATTCTTCTCCCCTTCTATAAATTCCTACATTCTCTTGTATATTGTATTCTTCTTCCCTTCTATAAATTCCTAGATTATCTTGTATATTGTATTCTTCTCCCCTTCTATAAATTCCTAGATTCTCTTGTATATTGTATTCTTCTCCCCTTCTATAAATTCCTAGATTCTCTTGTATATTGTATTCTTCTTCCCTTCTATAAATTCCTAGATTCTCTTGTATATTGTATTCTTCTCCCCTTCTATAAATTCCTAGATTCTCTTGTATATTGTATTCTTCTCCCCTTCTATAAATTCCTAGATTCTCTTGTATATTGTATTCTTCTCCCCTTCTATAAATTCCTAGATTCTCTTGTATATTGTATTCTTCTCCCCTTCTATAAATTCCTAGATTCTCTTGTATATTGTATTCTTCTCCCCTTCTATAAATTCCTAGATTCTCTTGTATATTGTATTCTTCTCCCCTTCTATAAATTCCTAGATTCTCTTGTATATTGTATTCTTCTCCCCTTCTATAAATTCCTAGATTCTCTTGTATATTGTATTCTTCTCCCCTTCTATAAATTCCTAGATTCTCTTGTATATTGTATTCTTCTCCCCTTCTATAAATTCCTAGATTCTCTTGTATATTGTATTCTTCTCCCCTTCTATAAATTCCTAGATTCTCTTGTATATTGTATTCTTCTCCCCTTCTATAAATTCCTAGATTCTCTTGTATATTGTATTCTTCTCCCCTTCTATAAATTCCTAGATTCTCTTGTATATTGTATTATTCTTCCCTTCTATAAATTCCTAGATTCTCTTGTATATTGTATTCTTCTCCCCTTCTATAAATTCCTAGATTCTCTTGTATATTGTATTCTTCTCCCCTTCTATAAATTCCTAGATTCTCTTGTATATTGTATTCTTCTTCCCTTCTATAAATTCCTAGATTCTCTTGTATATTGTATTCTTCTCCCCTTCTATAAATTCCTAGATTCTCTTGTATATTGTATTCTTCTCCCCTTCTATAAATTCCTACATTCTCTTGTATATTGTATTCTTCTCCCCTTCTATAAATTCCTAGATTATCTTGTATATTGTATTCTTCTCCCCTTCTATAAATTCCTAGATTCTCTTGTATATTGTATTCTTCTCCCCTTCTATAAATTCCTACATTCTCTTGTATATTGTATTCTTCTCCCCTTCTATAAATTCCTAGATTCTCTTGTATATTGTATTCTTCTCCCCTTCTATAAATTCCTAGATTATCTTGTATATTGTATTCTTCTCCCCTTCTATAAATTCCTACATTCTCTTGTATATTGTATTATTCTTCCCTTCTATAAATTCCTAGATTCTCTTGTATATTGTATTCTTCTCCCCTTCTATAAATTCCTAGATTATCTTGTATATTGTATTCTTCTTCCCTTCTATAAATTCCTAGATTCTCTTGTATATTGTATTCTTCTTCCCTTCTATAAATTCCTAGATTCTCTTGTATATTGTATTCTTCTCCCCTTCTATAAATTCCTACATTCTCTTGTATATTGTATTATTCTTCCCTTCTATAAATTCCTAGATTCTCTTGTATATTGTATTCTTCTCCCCTTCTATAAATTCCTAGATTATCTTGTATATTGTATTCTTCTCCCCTTCTATAAATTCCTAGATTCTCTTGTATATTGTATTCTTCTTCCCTTCTATAAATTCCTAGATTCTCTTGTATATTGTATTCTTCTCCCCTTCTATAAATTCCTACATTCTCTTGTATATTGTATTATTCTTCCCTTCTATAAATTCCTAGATTCTCTTGTATATTGTATTCTTCTCCCCTTCTATAAATTCCTAGATTCTCTTGTATATTGTATTCTTCTCCCCTTCTATAAATTCCTAGATTCTCTTGTATATTGTATTCTTCTTCCCTTCTATAAATTCCTAGATTCTCTTGTATATTGTATTCTTCTCCCCTTCTATAAATTCCTAGATTCTCTTGTATATTGTATTCTTCTCCCCTTCTATAAATTCCTAGATTCTCTTGTATATTGTATTCTTCTCCCCTTCTATAAATTCCTAGATTCTCTTGTATATTGTATTCTTCTCCCCTTCTATAAATTCCTAGATTCTCTTGTATATTGTATTCTTCTCCCCTTCTATAAATTCCTAGATTCTCTTGTATATTGTATTCTTCTTCCCTTCTATAAATTCCTAGATTCTCTTGTATATTGTATTCTTCTCCCCTTCTATAAATTCCTAGATTATCTTGTATATTGTATTCTTCTCCCCTTCTATAAATTCCTACATTCTCTTGTATATTGTATTCTTCTTCCCTTCTATAAATTCCTAGATTCTCTTGTATATTGTATTCTTCTCCCCTTCTATAAATTCCTAGATTATCTTGTATATTGTATTCTTCTTCCCTTCTATAAATTCCTAGATTCTCTTGTATATTGTATTCTTCTTCCCTTCTATAAATTCCTAGATTCTCTTGTATATTGTATTCTTCTCCCCTTCTATAAATTCCTAGATTCTCTTGTATATTGTATTATTCTTCCCTTCTATAAATTCCTAGATTCTCTTGTATATTGTATTCTTCTCCCCTTCTATAAATTCCTAGATTATCTTGTATATTGTATTCTTCTCCCCTTCTATAAATTCCTAGATTCTCTTGTATATTGTATTCTTCTCCCCTTCTATAAATTCCTAGATTCTCTTGTATATTGTATTCTTCTCCCCTTCTATAAATTCCTAGATTCTCTTGTATATTGTATTCTTCTCCCCTTCTATAAATTCCTAGATTCTCTTGTATATTGTATTCTTCTCCCCTTCTATAAATTCCTAGATTCTCTTGTATATTGTATTCTTCTCCCCTTCTATAAATTCCTAGATTCTCTTGTATATTGTATTCTTCTCCCCTTCTATAAATTCCTAGATTCTCTTGTATATTGTATTCTTCTCCCCTTCTATAAATTCCTAGATTCTCTTGTATATTGTATTCTTCTCCCCTTCTATAAATTCCTAGATTCTCTTGTATATTGTATTCTTCTCCCCTTCTATAAATTCCTAGATTCTCTTGTATATTGTATTCTTCTCCCCTTCTATAAATTCCTAGATTCTCTTGTATATTGTATTCTTCTCCCCTTCTATAAATTCCTAGATTCTCTTGTATATTGTATTCTTCTCCCCTTCTATAAATTCCTAGATTCTCTTGTATATTGTATTCTTCTCCCCTTCTATAAATTCCTAGATTCTCTTGTATATTGTATTCTTCTCCCCTTCTATAAATTCCTAGATTCTCTTGTATATTGTATTCTTCTCCCCTTCTATAAATTCCTAGATTCTCTTGTATATTGTATTCTTCTCCCCTTCTATAAATTCCTAGATTCTCTTGTATATTGTATTCTTCTCCCCTTCTATAAATTCCTAGATTCTCTTGTATATTGTATTCTTCTCCCCTTCTATAAATTCCTAGATTCTCTTGTATATTGTATTCTTCTCCCCTTCTATAAATTCCTAGATTCTCTTGTATATTGTATTCTTCTCCCCTTCTATAAATTCCTAGATTCTCTTGTATATTGTATTCTTCTCCCCTTCTATAAATTCCTAGATTCTCTTGTATATTGTATTCTTCTCCCCTTCTATAAATTCCTAGATTCTCTTGTATATTGTATTCTTCTCCCCTTCTATAAATTCCTAGATTCTCTTGTATATTGTATTCTTCTCCCCTTCTATAAATTCCTAGATTCTCTTGTATATTGTATTCTTCTCCCCTTCTATAAATTCCTAGATTCTCTTGTATATTGTATTCTTCTCCCCTTCTATAAATTCCTAGATTCTCTTGTATATTGTATTCTTCTCCCCTTCTATAAATTCCTAGATTCTCTTGTATATTGTATTCTTCTCCCCTTCTATAAATTCCTAGATTCTCTTGTATATTGTATTCTTCTCCCCTTCTATAAATTCCTAGATTCTCTTGTATATTGTATTCTTCTCCCCTTCTATAAATTCCTAGATTCTCTTGTATATTGTATTCTTCTCCCCTTCTATAAATTCCTAGATTCTCTTGTATATTGTATTCTTCTCCCCTTCTATAAATTCCTAGATTCTCTTGTATATTGTATTCTTCTCCCCTTCTATAAATTCCTAGATTCTCTTGTATATTGTATTCTTCTCCCCTTCTATAAATTCCTAGATTCTCTTGTATATTGTATTCTTCTCCCCTTCTATAAATTCCTAGATTCTCTTGTATATTGTATTCTTCTCCCCTTCTATAAATTCCTAGATTCTCTTGTATATTGTATTCTTCTCCCCTTCTATAAATTCCTAGATTCTCTTGTATATTGTATTCTTCTCCCCTTCTATAAATTCCTAGATTCTCTTGTATATTGTATTCTTCTCCCCTTCTATAAATTCCTAGATTCTCTTGTATATTGTATTCTTCTCCCCTTCTATAAATTCCTAGATTCTCTTGTATATTGTATTCTTCTCCCCTTCTATAAATTCCTAGATTCTCTTGTATATTGTATTCTTCTCCCCTTCTATAAATTCCTAGATTCTCTTGTATATTGTATTCTTCTCCCCTTCTATAAATTCCTAGATTCTCTTGTATATTGTATTCTTCTCCCCTTCTATAAATTCCTAGATTCTCTTGTATATTGTATTCTTCTCCCCTTCTATAAATTCCTAGATTCTCTTGTATATTGTATTCTTCTCCCCTTCTATAAATTCCTAGATTCTCTTGTATATTGTATTCTTCTCCCCTTCTATAAATTCCTAGATTCTCTTGTATATTGTATTCTTCTCCCCTTCTATAAATTCCTAGATTCTCTTGTATATTGTATTCTTCTCCCCTTCTATAAATTCCTAGATTCTCTTGTATATTGTATTCTTCTCCCCTTCTATAAATTCCTAGATTCTCTTGTATATTGTATTCTTCTCCCCTTCTATAAATTCCTAGATTCTCTTGTATATTGTATTCTTCTCCCCTTCTATAAATTCCTAGATTCTCTTGTATATTGTATTCTTCTCCCCTTCTATAAATTCCTAGATTCTCTTGTATATTGTATTCTTCTCCCCTTCTATAAATTCCTAGATTCTCTTGTATATTGTATTCTTCTCCCCTTCTATAAATTCCTAGATTCTCTTGTATATTGTATTCTTCTCCCCTTCTATAAATTCCTAGATTCTCTTGTATATTGTATTCTTCTCCCCTTCTATAAATTCCTAGATTCTCTTGTATATTGTATTCTTCTCCCCTTCTATAAATTCCTAGATTCTCTTGTATATTGTATTCTTCTCCCCTTCTATAAATTCCTAGATTCTCTTGTATATTGTATTCTTCTCCCCTTCTATAAATTCCTAGATTCTCTTGTATATTGTATTCTTCTCCCCTTCTATAAATTCCTAGATTCTCTTGTATATTGTATTCTTCTCCCCTTCTATAAATTCCTAGATTCTCTTGTATATTGTATTCTTCTCCCCTTCTATAAATTCCTAGATTCTCTTGTATATTGTATTCTTCTCCCCTTCTATAAATTCCTAGATTCTCTTGTATATTGTATTCTTCTCCCCTTCTATAAATTCCTAGATTCTCTTGTATATTGTATTCTTCTCCCCTTCTATAAATTCCTAGATTCTCTTGTATATTGTATTCTTCTCCCCTTCTATAAATTCCTAGATTCTCTTGTATATTGTATTCTTCTCCCCTTCTATAAATTCCTAGATTCTCTTGTATATTGTATTCTTCTCCCCTTCTATAAATTCCTAGATTCTCTTGTATATTGTATTCTTCTCCCCTTCTATAAATTCCTAGATTCTCTTGTATATTGTATTCTTCTCCCCTTCTATAAATTCCTAGATTCTCTTGTATATTGTATTCTTCTCCCCTTCTATAAATTCCTAGATTCTCTTGTATATTGTATTCTTCTCCCCTTCTATAAATTCCTAGATTCTCTTGTATATTGTATTCTTCTCCCCTTCTATAAATTCCTAGATTCTCTTGTATATTGTATTCTTCTCCCCTTCTATAAATTCCTAGATTCTCTTGTATATTGTATTCTTCTCCCCTTCTATAAATTCCTAGATTCTCTTGTATATTGTATTCTTCTCCCCTTCTATAAATTCCTAGATTCTCTTGTATATTGTATTCTTCTCCCCTTCTATAAATTCCTAGATTCTCTTGTATATTGTATTCTTCTCCCCTTCTATAAATTCCTAGATTCTCTTGTATATTGTATTCTTCTCCCCTTCTATAAATTCCTAGATTCTCTTGTATATTGTATTCTTCTCCCCTTCTATAAATTCCTAGATTATCTTGTATATTGTATTCTTCTTCCCTTCTATAAATTCCTAGATTCTCTTGTATATTGTATTCTTCTCCCCTTCTATAAATTCCTAGATTCTCTTGTATATTGTATTCTTCTCCCCTTCTATAAATTCCTAGATTCTCTTGTATATTGTATTCTTCTCCCCTTCTATAAATTCCTAGATTCTCTTGTATATTGTATTCTTCTCCCCTTCTATAAATTCCTAGATTCTCTTGTATATTGTATTCTTCTCCCCTTCTATAAATTCCTAGATTCTCTTGTATATTGTATTCTTCTCCCCTTCTATAAATTCCTAGATTCTCTTGTATATTGTATTCTTCTCCCCTTCTATAAATTCCTAGATTCTCTTGTATATTGTATTCTTCTCCCCTTCTATAAATTCCTAGATTCTCTTGTATATTGTATTCTTCTCCCCTTCTATAAATTCCTAGATTCTCTTGTATATTGTATTCTTCTCCCCTTCTATAAATTCCTAGATTCTCTTGTATATTGTATTCTTCTCCCCTTCTATAAATTCCTAGATTCTCTTGTATATTGTATTCTTCTCCCCTTCTATAAATTCCTAGATTCTCTTGTATATTGTATTCTTCTCCCCTTCTATAAATTCCTAGATTCTCTTGTATATTGTATTCTTCTCCCCTTCTATAAATTCCTAGATTCTCTTGTATATTGTATTCTTCTCCCCTTCTATAAATTCCTAGATTCTCTTGTATATTGTATTCTTCTCCCCTTCTATAAATTCCTAGATTCTCTTGTATATTGTATTCTTCTCCCCTTCTATAAATTCCTAGATTCTCTTGTATATTGTATTCTTCTCCCCTTCTATAAATTCCTAGATTCTCTTGTATATTGTATTCTTCTTCCCTTCTATAAATTCCTAGATTCTCTTGTATATTGTATTCTTCTCCCCTTCTATAAATTCCTAGATTCTCTTGTATATTGTATTCTTCTCCCCTTCTATAAATTCCTAGATTCTCTTGTATATTGTATTCTTCTCCCCTTCTATAAATTCCTAGATTCTCTTGTATATTGTATTCTTCTCCCCTTCTATAAATTCCTAGATTCTCTTGTATATTGTATTATTCTTCCCTTCTATAAATTCCTAGATTCTCTTGTATATTGTATTCTTCTCCCCTTCTATAAATTCCTAGATTCTCTTGTATATTGTATTCTTCTCCCCTTCTATAAATTCCTAGATTCTCTTGTATATTGTATTCTTCTCCCCTTCTATAAATTCCTAGATTATCTTGTATATTGTATTCTTCTCCCCTTCTATAAATTCCTAGATTCTCTTGTATATTGTATTCTTCTCCCCTTCTATAAATTCCTAGATTCTCTTGTATATTGTATTCTTCTCCCCTTCTATAAATTCCTAGATTATCTTGTATATTGTATTCTTCTCCCCTTCTATAAATTCCTAGATTCTCTTGTATATTGTATTCTTCTCCCCTTCTATAAATTCCTAGATTCTCTTGTATATTGTATTCTTCTCCCCTTCTATAAATTCCTAGATTCTCTTGTATATTGTATTCTTCTCCCCTTCTATAAATTCCTAGATTCTCTTGTATATTGTATTCTTCTCCCCTTCTATAAATTCCTAGATTATCTTGTATATTGTATTCTTCTCCCCTTCTATAAATTCCTAGATTCTCTTGTATATTGTATTCTTCTCCCCTTCTATAAATTCCTAGATTCTCTTGTATATTGTATTCTTCTCCCCTTCTATAAATTCCTAGATTCTCTTGTATATTGTATTCTTCTCCCCTTCTATAAATTCCTAGATTCTCTTGTATATTGTATTCTTCTCCCCTTCTATAAATTCCTAGATTCTCTTGTATATTGTATTCTTCTCCCCTTCTATAAATTCCTAGATTCTCTTGTATATTGTATTCTTCTCCCCTTCTATAAATTCCTAGATTATCTTGTATATTGTATTCTTCTCCCCTTCTATAAATTCCTAGATTCTCTTGTATATTGTATTCTTCTCCCCTTCTATAAATTCCTAGATTCTCTTGTATATTGTATTCTTCTCCCCTTCTATAAATTCCTAGATTCTCTTGTATATTGTATTCTTCTCCCCTTCTATAAATTCCTAGATTCTCTTGTATATTGTATTCTTCTCCCCTTCTATAAATTCCTAGATTCTCTTGTATATTGTATTCTTCTCCCCTTCTATAAATTCCTAGATTCTCTTGTATATTGTATTCTTCTCCCCTTCTATAAATTCCTAGATTCTCTTGTATATTGTATTCTTCTCCCCTTCTATAAATTCCTAGATTCTCTTGTATATTGTATTCTTCTCCCCTTCTATAAATTCCTAGATTCTCTTGTATATTGTATTCTTCTCCCCTTCTATAAATTCCTAGATTCTCTTGTATATTGTATTCTTCTCCCCTTCTATAAATTCCTAGATTCTCTTGTATATTGTATTCTTCTCCCCTTCTATAAATTCCTAGATTCTCTTGTATATTGTATTCTTCTCCCCTTCTATAAATTCCTAGATTCTCTTGTATATTGTATTCTTCTCCCCTTCTATAAATTCCTAGATTCTCTTGTATATTGTATTCTTCTCCCCTTCTATAAATTCCTAGATTCTCTTGTATATTGTATTCTTCTCCCCTTCTATAAATTCCTAGATTCTCTTGTATATTGTATTCTTCTCCCCTTCTATAAATTCCTAGATTCTCTTGTATATTGTATTCTTCTCCCCTTCTATAAATTCCTAGATTCTCTTGTATATTGTATTCTTCTCCCCTTCTATAAATTCCTAGATTCTCTTGTATATTGTATTCTTCTCCCCTTCTATAAATTCCTAGATTCTCTTGTATATTGTATTCTTCTCCCCTTCTATAAATTCCTAGATTCTCTTGTATATTGTATTCTTCTCCCCTTCTATAAATTCCTAGATTCTCTTGTATATTGTATTCTTCTCCCCTTCTATAAATTCCTAGATTCTCTTGTATATTGTATTCTTCTCCCCTTCTATAAATTCCTAGATTCTCTTGTATATTGTATTCTTCTCCCCTTCTATAAATTCCTAGATTCTCTTGTATATTGTATTCTTCTCCCCTTCTATAAATTCCTAGATTCTCTTGTATATTGTATTCTTCTCCCCTTCTATAAATTCCTAGATTCTCTTGTATATTGTATTCTTCTCCCCTTCTATAAATTCCTAGATTCTCTTGTATATTGTATTCTTCTCCCCTTCTATAAATTCCTAGATTCTCTTGTATATTGTATTCTTCTCCCCTTCTATAAATTCCTAGATTCTCTTGTATATTGTATTCTTCTCCCCTTCTATAAATTCCTAGATTCTCTTGTATATTGTATTCTTCTCCCCTTCTATAAATTCCTAGATTCTCTTGTATATTGTATTCTTCTCCCCTTCTATAAATTCCTAGATTCTCTTGTATATTGTATTCTTCTCCCCTTCTATAAATTCCTAGATTCTCTTGTATATTGTATTCTTCTCCCCTTCTATAAATTCCTAGATTCTCTTGTATATTGTATTCTTCTCCCCTTCTATAAATTCCTAGATTCTCTTGTATATTGTATTCTTCTCCCCTTCTATAAATTCCTAGATTCTCTTGTATATTGTATTCTTCTCCCCTTCTATAAATTCCTAGATTCTCTTGTATATTGTATTCTTCTCCCCTTCTATAAATTCCTAGATTCTCTTGTATATTGTATTCTTCTCCCCTTCTATAAATTCCTAGATTCTCTTGTATATTGTATTCTTCTCCCCTTCTATAAATTCCTAGATTCTCTTGTATATTGTATTCTTCTCCCCTTCTATAAATTCCTAGATTCTCTTGTATATTGTATTCTTCTCCCCTTCTATAAATTCCTAGATTCTCTTGTATATTGTATTCTTCTCCCCTTCTATAAATTCCTAGATTCTCTTGTATATTGTATTCTTCTCCCCTTCTATAAATTCCTAGATTCTCTTGTATATTGTATTCTTCTCCCCTTCTATAAATTCCTAGATTCTCTTGTATATTGTATTCTTCTCCCCTTCTATAAATTCCTAGATTCTCTTGTATATTGTATTCTTCTCCCCTTCTATAAATTCCTAGATTCTCTTGTATATTGTATTCTTCTCCCCTTCTATAAATTCCTAGATTCTCTTGTATATTGTATTCTTCTCCCCTTCTATAAATTCCTAGATTATCTTGTATATTGTATTCTTCTCCCCTTCTATAAATTCCTAGATTCTCTTGTATATTGTATTCTTCTCCCCTTCTATAAATTCCTAGATTCTCTTGTATATTGTATTCTTCTCCCCTTCTATAAATTCCTAGATTCTCTTGTATATTGTATTCTTCTCCCCTTCTATAAATTCCTAGATTATCTTGTATATTGTATTCTTCTCCCCTTCTATAAATTCCTAGATTCTCTTGTATATTGTATTCTTCTCCCCTTCTATAAATTCCTAGATTCTCTTGTATATTGTATTCTTCTCCCCTTCTATAAATTCCTAGATTCTCTTGTATATTGTATTCTTCTCCCCTTCTATAAATTCCTAGATTATCTTGTATATTGTATTCTTCTCCCCTTCTATAAATTCCTAGATTCTCTTGTATATTGTATTCTTCTCCCCTTCTATAAATTCCTAGATTCTCTTGTATATTGTATTCTTCTTCCCTTCTATAAATTCCTAGATTCTCTTGTATATTGTATTCTTCTCCCCTTCTATAAATTCCTAGATTATCTTGTATATTGTATTCTTCTCCCCTTCTATAAATTCCTAGATTCTCTTGTATATTGTATTCTTCTCCCCTTCTATAAATTCCTACATTCTCTTGTATATTGTATTATTCTTCCCTTCTATAAATTCCTAGATTCTCTTGTATATTGTATTCTTCTCCCCTTCTATAAATTCCTAGATTCTCTTGTATATTGTATTCTTCTCCCCTTCTATAAATTCCTAGATTCTCTTGTATATTGTATTCTTCTCCCCTTCTATAAATTCCTAGATTCTCTTGTATATTGTATTCTTCTCCCCTTCTATAAATTCCTAGATTCTCTTGTATATTGTATTCTTCTCCCCTTCTATAAATTCCTAGATTCTCTTGTATATTGTATTCTTCTCCCCTTCTATAAATTCCTAGATTCTCTTGTATATTGTATTCTTCTCCCCTTCTATAAATTCCTAGATTCTCTTGTATATTGTATTCTTCTCCCCTTCTATAAATTCCTAGATTCTCTTGTATATTGTATTCTTCTCCCCTTCTATAAATTCCTAGATTCTCTTGTATATTGTATTCTTCTCCCCTTCTATAAATTCCTAGATTCTCTTGTATATTGTATTCTTCTCCCCTTCTATAAATTCCTAGATTCTCTTGTATATTGTATTCTTCTCCCCTTCTATAAATTCCTAGATTCTCTTGTATATTGTATTCTTCTCCCCTTCTATAAATTCCTAGATTCTCTTGTATATTGTATTCTTCTCCCCTTCTATAAATTCCTAGATTCTCTTGTATATTGTATTCTTCTCCCCTTCTATAAATTCCTAGATTCTCTTGTATATTGTATTCTTCTCCCCTTCTATAAATTCCTAGATTCTCTTGTATATTGTATTCTTCTCCCCTTCTATAAATTCCTAGATTCTCTTGTATATTGTATTCTTCTCCCCTTCTATAAATTCCTAGATTCTCTTGTATATTGTATTCTTCTCCCCTTCTATAAATTCCTAGATTCTCTTGTATATTGTATTCTTCTCCCCTTCTATAAATTCCTAGATTCTCTTGTATATTGTATTCTTCTTCCCTTCTATAAATTCCTAGATTCTCTTGTATATTGTATTCTTCTCCCCTTCTATAAATTCCTAGATTCTCTTGTATATTGTATTCTTCTCCCCTTCTATAAATTCCTAGATTCTCTTGTATATTGTATTCTTCTCCCCTTCTATAAATTCCTAGATTCTCTTGTATATTGTATTCTTCTCCCCTTCTATAAATTCCTAGATTCTCTTGTATATTGTATTATTCTTCCCTTCTATAAATTCCTAGATTCTCTTGTATATTGTATTCTTCTCCCCTTCTATAAATTCCTAGATTCTCTTGTATATTGTATTCTTCTCCCCTTCTATAAATTCCTAGATTCTCTTGTATATTGTATTCTTCTCCCCTTCTATAAATTCCTAGATTCTCTTGTATATTGTATTCTTCTCCCCTTCTATAAATTCCTAGATTCTCTTGTATATTGTATTCTTCTCCCCTTCTATAAATTCCTAGATTCTCTTGTATATTGTATTCTTCTCCCCTTCTATAAATTCCTAGATTCTCTTGTATATTGTATTCTTCTCCCCTTCTATAAATTCCTAGATTCTCTTGTATATTGTATTCTTCTCCCCTTCTATAAATTCCTAGATTCTCTTGTATATTGTATTCTTCTCCCCTTCTATAAATTCCTAGATTCTCTTGTATATTGTATTCTTCTCCCCTTCTATAAATTCCTAGATTCTCTTGTATATTGTATTCTTCTCCCCTTCTATAAATTCCTAGATTCTCTTGTATATTGTATTCTTCTCCCCTTCTATAAATTCCTAGATTCTCTTGTATATTGTATTCTTCTCCCCTTCTATAAATTCCTACATTCTCTTGTATATTGTATTATTCTTCCCTTCTATAAATTCCTAGATTCTCTTGTATATTGTATTCTTCTCCCCTTTTATAAATTCCTAGATTATCTTGTATATTGTATTCTTCTTCCCTTCTATAAATTCCTAGATTCTCTTGTATATTGTATTCTTCTTCCCTTCTATAAATTCCTAGATTCTCTTGTATATTGTATTCTTCTCCCCTTCTATAAATTCCTACATTCTCTTGTATATTGTATTATTCTTCCCTTCTATAAATTCCTAGATTCTCTTGTATATTGTATTCTTCTCCCCTTTTATAAATTCCTAGATTATCTTGTATATTGTATTCTTCTTCCCTTCTATAAATTCCTAGATTCTCTTGTATATTGTATTCTTCTCCCCTTCTATAAATTCCTAGATTCTCTTGTATATTGTATTCTTCTCCCCTTCTATAAATTCCTAGATTATCTTGTATATTGTATTCTTCTCCCCTTCTATAAATTCCTAGATTATCTTGTATATTGTATTCTTCTCCCCTTCTATAAATTCCTAGATTATCTTGTATATTGTATTCTTCTTCCCTTCTATAAATTCCTAGATTCTCTTGTATATTGTATTCTTCTCCCCTTCTATAAATTCCTAGATTCTCTTGTATATTGTATTCTTCTCCCCTTCTATAAATTCCTAGATTATCTTGTATATTGTATTCTTCTCCCCTTCTATAAATTCCTAGATTCTCTTGTATATTGTATTCTTCTCCCCTTCTATAAATTCCTAGATTCTCTTGTATATTGTATTCTTCTCCCCTTCTATAAATTCCTAGATTCTCTTGTATATTGTATTATTCTTCCCTTCTATAAATTCCTAGATTATCTTGTATATTGTATTCTTCTCCCCTTCTATAAATTCCTAGATTCTCTTGTATATTGTATTCTTCTCCCCTTCTATAAATTCCTAGATTCTCTTGTATATTGTATTCTTCTCCCCTTCTATAAATTCCTAGATTCTCTTGTATATTGTATTCTTCTCCCCTTCTATAAATTCCTAGATTCTCTTGTATATTGTATTATTCTTCCCTTCTATAAATTCCTAGATTCTCTTGTATATTGTATTCTTCTCCCCTTTTATAAATTCCTAGATTATCTTGTATATTGTATTCTTCTCCCCTTCTATAAATTCCTAGATTCTCTTGTATATTGTATTATTCTTCCCTTCTATAAATTCCTAGATTCTCTTGTATATTGTATTCTTCTCCCCTTCTATAAATTCCTAGATTATCTTGTATATTGTATTCTTCTTCCCTTCTATAAATTCCTAGATTCTCTTGTATATTGTATTCTTCTCCCCTTCTATAAATTCCTAGATTCTCTTGTATATTGTATTCTTCTCCCCTTCTATAAATTCCTAGATTCTCTTGTATATTGTATTATTCTTCCCTTCTATAAATTCCTAGATTCTCTTGTATATTGTATTCTTCTCCCCTTTTATAAATTCCTAGATTATCTTGTATATTGTATTATTCTTCCCTTCTATAAATTCCTAGATTCTCTTGTATATTGTATTCTTCTCCCCTTCTATAAATTCCTAGATTCTCTTGTATATTGTATTCTTCTCCCCTTCTATAAATTCCTAGATTATCTTGTATATTGTATTCTTCTCCCCTTCTATAAATTCCTAGATTATCTTGTATATTGTATTCTTCTCCCCTTCTATAAATTCCTAGATTCTCTTGTATATTGTATTCTTCTCCCCTTCTATAAATTCCTAGATTCTCTTGTATATTGTATTCTTCTCCCCTTCTATAAATTCCTAGATTATCTTGTATATTGTATTCTTCTCCCCTTCTATAAATTCCTAGATTATCTTGTATATTGTATTCTTCTCCCCTTCTATAAATTCCTAGATTCTCTTGTATATTGTATTCTTCTCCCCTTCTATAAATTCCTAGATTCTCTTGTATATTGTATTCTTCTCCCCTTCTATAAATTCCTAGATTATCTTGTATATTGTATTCTTCTCCCCTTCTATAAATTCCTAGATTATCTTGTATATTGTATTCTTCTCCCCTTCTATAAATTCCTAGATTCTCTTGTATATTGTATTCTTCTCCCCTTCTATAAATTCCTAGATTCTCTTGTATATTGTATTCTTCTCCCCTTCTATAAATTCCTAGATTCTCTTGTATATTGTATTCTTCTCCCCTTCTATAAATTCCTAGATTATCTTGTATATTGTATTCTTCTCCCCTTCTATAAATTCCTAGATTCTCTTGTATATTGTATTCTTCTCCCCTTCTATAAATTCCTAGATTCTCTTGTATATTGTATTCTTCTCCCCTTCTATAAATTCCTAGATTCTCTTGTATATTGTATTCTTCTCCCCTTCTATAAATTCCTAGATTATCTTGTATATTGTATTCTTCTCCCCTTCTATAAATTCCTAGATTATCTTGTATATTGTATTCTTCTCCCCTTCTATAAATTCCTAGATTCTCTTGTATATTGTATTCTTCTCCCCTTCTATAAATTCCTAGATTATCTTGTATATTGTATTCTTCTTCCCTTCTATAAATTCCTAGATTCTCTTGTATATTGTATTCTTCTCCCCTTCTATAAATTCCTAGATTCTCTTGTATATTGTATTCTTCTCCCCTTCTATAAATTCCTAGATTATCTTGTATATTGTATTCTTCTCCCCTTCTATAAATTCCTAGATTATCTTGTATATTGTATTCTTCTCCCCTTCTATAAATTCCTAGATTATCTTGTATATTGTATTCTTCTCCCCTTCTATAAATTCCTAGATTATCTTGTATATTGTATTCTTCTCCCCTTCTATAAATTCCTAGATTCTCTTGTATATTGTATTCTTCTCCCCTTCTATAAATTCCTAGATTCTCTTGTATATTGTATTCTTCTCCCCTTCTATAAATTCCTAGATTCTCTTGTATATTGTATTCTTCTCCCCTTCTATAAATTCCTAGATTATCTTGTATATTGTATTCTTCTCCCCTTCTATAAATTCCTAGATTATCTTGTATATTGTATTCTTCTCCCCTTCTATAAATTCCTAGATTCTCTTGTATATTGTATTCTTCTCCCCTTCTATAAATTCCTAGATTCTCTTGTATATTGTATTCTTCTCCCCTTCTATAAATTCCTAGATTCTCTTGTATATTGTATTCTTCTCCCCTTCTATAAATTCCTAGATTCTCTTGTATATTGTATTCTTCTCCCCTTCTATAAATTCCTAGATTCTCTTGTATATTGTATTCTTCTCCCCTTCTATAAATTCCTAGATTCTCTTGTATATTGTATTCTTCTCCCCTTCTATAAATTCCTAGATTATCTTGTATATTGTATTCTTCTCCCCTTCTATAAATTCCTAGATTCTCTTGTATATTGTATTCTTCTCCCCTTCTATAAATTCCTAGATTCTCTTGTATATTGTATTCTTCTCCCCTTCTATAAATTCCTAGATTCTCTTGTATATTGTATTCTTCTCCCCTTCTATAAATTCCTAGATTATCTTGTATATTGTATTCTTCTCCCCTTCTATAAATTCCTAGATTCTCTTGTATATTGTATTCTTCTCCCCTTCTATAAATTCCTAGATTCTCTTGTATATTGTATTCTTCTCCCCTTCTATAAATTCCTAGATTCTCTTGTATATTGTATTCTTCTCCCCTTCTATAAATTCCTAGATTCTCTTGTATATTGTATTCTTCTCCCCTTCTATAAATTCCTAGATTCTCTTGTATATTGTATTCTTCTCCCCTTCTATAAATTCCTAGATTCTCTTGTATATTGTATTCTTCTCCCCTTCTATAAATTCCTAGATTCTCTTGTATATTGTATTCTTCTCCCCTTCTATAAATTCCTAGATTCTCTTGTATATTGTATTCTTCTCCCCTTCTATAAATTCCTAGATTCTCTTGTATATTGTATTCTTCTCCCCTTCTATAAATTCCTAGATTCTCTTGTATATTGTATTCTTCTCCCCTTCTATAAATTCCTAGATTCTCTTGTATATTGTATTCTTCTCCCCTTCTATAAATTCCTAGATTCTCTTGTATATTGTATTCTTCTCCCCTTCTATAAATTCCTAGATTCTCTTGTATATTGTATTCTTCTCCCCTTCTATAAATTCCTAGATTCTCTTGTATATTGTATTCTTCTCCCCTTCTATAAATTCCTAGATTCTCTTGTATATTGTATTCTTCTCCCCTTCTATAAATTCCTAGATTCTCTTGTATATTGTATTCTTCTCCCCTTCTATAAATTCCTAGATTCTCTTGTATATTGTATTCTTCTCCCCTTCTATAAATTCCTAGATTCTCTTGTATATTGTATTCTTCTCCCCTTCTATAAATTCCTAGATTCTCTTGTATATTGTATTCTTCTCCCCTTCTATAAATTCCTAGATTCTCTTGTATATTGTATTCTTCTCCCCTTCTATAAATTCCTAGATTCTCTTGTATATTGTATTCTTCTCCCCTTCTATAAATTCCTAGATTCTCTTGTATATTGTATTCTTCTCCCCTTCTATAAATTCCTAGATTCTCTTGTATATTGTATTCTTCTCCCCTTCTATAAATTCCTAGATTCTCTTGTATATTGTATTCTTCTCCCCTTCTATAAATTCCTAGATTCTCTTGTATATTGTATTCTTCTCCCCTTCTATAAATTCCTAGATTCTCTTGTATATTGTATTCTTCTCCCCTTCTATAAATTCCTAGATTCTCTTGTATATTGTATTCTTCTCCCCTTCTATAAATTCCTAGATTCTCTTGTATATTGTATTCTTCTCCCCTTCTATAAATTCCTAGATTCTCTTGTATATTGTATTCTTCTCCCCTTCTATAAATTCCTAGATTCTCTTGTATATTGTATTCTTCTCCCCTTCTATAAATTCCTAGATTCTCTTGTATATTGTATTCTTCTCCCCTTCTATAAATTCCTAGATTCTCTTGTATATTGTATTCTTCTCCCCTTCTATAAATTCCTAGATTCTCTTGTATATTGTATTCTTCTCCCCTTCTATAAATTCCTAGATTCTCTTGTATATTGTATTCTTCTCCCCTTCTATAAATTCCTAGATTCTCTTGTATATTGTATTCTTCTCCCCTTCTATAAATTCCTAGATTCTCTTGTATATTGTATTCTTCTCCCCTTCTATAAATTCCTAGATTCTCTTGTATATTGTATTCTTCTCCCCTTCTATAAATTCCTAGATTCTCTTGTATATTGTATTCTTCTCCCCTTCTATAAATTCCTAGATTCTCTTGTATATTGTATTCTTCTCCCCTTCTATAAATTCCTAGATTCTCTTGTATATTGTATTCTTCTCCCCTTCTATAAATTCCTAGATTCTCTTGTATATTGTATTCTTCTCCCCTTCTATAAATTCCTAGATTCTCTTGTATATTGTATTCTTCTCCCCTTCTATAAATTCCTAGATTCTCTTGTATATTGTATTCTTCTCCCCTTCTATAAATTCCTAGATTCTCTTGTATATTGTATTCTTCTCCCCTTCTATAAATTCCTAGATTCTCTTGTATATTGTATTCTTCTCCCCTTCTATAAATTCCTAGATTCTCTTGTATATTGTATTCTTCTCCCCTTCTATAAATTCCTAGATTCTCTTGTATATTGTATTCTTCTCCCCTTCTATAAATTCCTAGATTCTCTTGTATATTGTATTCTTCTCCCCTTCTATAAATTCCTAGATTCTCTTGTATATTGTATTCTTCTCCCCTTCTATAAATTCCTAGATTCTCTTGTATATTGTATTCTTCTCCCCTTCTATAAATTCCTAGATTCTCTTGTATATTGTATTCTTCTCCCCTTCTATAAATTCCTAGATTCTCTTGTATATTGTATTCTTCTCCCCTTCTATAAATTCCTAGATTCTCTTGTATATTGTATTCTTCTCCCCTTCTATAAATTCCTAGATTCTCTTGTATATTGTATTCTTCTCCCCTTCTATAAATTCCTAGATTCTCTTGTATATTGTATTCTTCTCCCCTTCTATAAATTCCTAGATTCTCTTGTATATTGTATTCTTCTCCCCTTCTATAAATTCCTAGATTCTCTTGTATATTGTATTCTTCTCCCCTTCTATAAATTCCTAGATTCTCTTGTATATTGTATTCTTCTCCCCTTCTATAAATTCCTAGATTCTCTTGTATATTGTATTCTTCTCCCCTTCTATAAATTCCTAGATTCTCTTGTATATTGTATTCTTCTCCCCTTCTATAAATTCCTAGATTCTCTTGTATATTGTATTCTTCTCCCCTTCTATAAATTCCTAGATTCTCTTGTATATTGTATTCTTCTCCCCTTCTATAAATTCCTAGATTCTCTTGTATATTGTATTCTTCTCCCCTTCTATAAATTCCTAGATTCTCTTGTATATTGTATTCTTCTCCCCTTCTATAAATTCCTAGATTCTCTTGTATATTGTATTCTTCTCCCCTTCTATAAATTCCTAGATTCTCTTGTATATTGTATTCTTCTCCCCTTCTATAAATTCCTAGATTCTCTTGTATATTGTATTCTTCTCCCCTTCTATAAATTCCTAGATTCTCTTGTATATTGTATTCTTCTCCCCTTCTATAAATTCCTAGATTCTCTTGTATATTGTATTCTTCTCCCCTTCTATAAATTCCTAGATTCTCTTGTATATTGTATTCTTCTCCCCTTCTATAAATTCCTAGATTCTCTTGTATATTGTATTCTTCTCCCCTTCTATAAATTCCTAGATTCTCTTGTATATTGTATTCTTCTCCCCTTCTATAAATTCCTAGATTCTCTTGTATATTGTATTCTTCTCCCCTTCTATAAATTCCTAGATTCTCTTGTATATTGTATTCTTCTCCCCTTCTATAAATTCCTAGATTCTCTTGTATATTGTATTCTTCTCCCCTTCTATAAATTCCTAGATTCTCTTGTATATTGTATTCTTCTCCCCTTCTATAAATTCCTAGATTCTCTTGTATATTGTATTCTTCTCCCCTTCTATAAATTCCTAGATTCTCTTGTATATTGTATTCTTCTCCCCTTCTATAAATTCCTAGATTCTCTTGTATATTGTATTCTTCTCCCCTTCTATAAATTCCTAGATTCTCTTGTATATTGTATTCTTCTCCCCTTCTATAAATTCCTAGATTCTCTTGTATATTGTATTCTTCTCCCCTTCTATAAATTCCTAGATTCTCTTGTATATTGTATTCTTCTCCCCTTCTATAAATTCCTAGATTCTCTTGTATATTGTATTCTTCTCCCCTTCTATAAATTCCTAGATTCTCTTGTATATTGTATTC